>JABFPD010000619.1:0-10720 GCA_022817545.1 Cremastobaeus sp. ZL-2020 | reverse complement strand
TCAAACAATATATTGAATACAATATCGATGGTAATTGATAATTTACAATAATGAATCTCAACGTGGCAACATATAGACCGTTAATTTATGTAAGAAAATATTTTTAAATATCTTTACAAGTGAGCATTTCGACTTATATTCGCCTCATTTGGAATCAATCCTTTTCATACGGTTGTGGAAGTCACGAATAATAATTATATATCCCGATAATTCCTCATCGGACTATTAAACTTTTCAACCCCATTTGGCAGCTATTGAATAAAGAGACCTAAGAAGTTCTAGCGCTCTGCTATCAGATACTGTGGCACCCTGTATAATTACAGAATTTCTCGATTCAGCTGTCGTATGCTCATCGGTTCTTTTATGAGAGTTTCCAGATTTTTCAGAAGAGTTCTTAAAACGCCGTCCTTTCCGACTCCTGTAAGTAGTCACCAGAGGCTCCGCTGTACTCCCAGAATAACTCTCCGATTTGAAACCAGATTGCCCGATAGGTAAATTAATTTTCCTAATACCAGCAATGATTTCTTTAGATTCCGAAGTGGTAAACTCATTAACAGGTAACCTCAATAACGCGTTTAGCAAATGCTCTTTTTCTTCCTCCATGGTCTTATTCATCGGACCATTGCAATGATTAATCAGCAACAGCACCAGTTGCCGAACAGTAACATTATTATCGGCTTGCTGCATGACTTTCATTAAGGTATTAGAACTTGATTCGTTCAAATTTCCAAACATTGCGTGGGCCTTAATGATCTCATTTTCCGTAATATTATAGGCTTTATAATTAGAAGACGTGTATTTAGCATTTTCTTTATTGTACGACTTAATTGAAGGGTTTAATGTTGTTACTGCTGAATACGTTGTATAAGAAGGTGTTGTGGTCGCTGTGTTTTCTTTGGAATAAGCTGACGGTAAAAGAGTAAATGCTGTAGGGGAGTCATCGTTGTTCGGCGCCCATTGCCATGGCGTAGATGGGTCCGTAATGAAGTTTTGTGGAGTTACCGAATTGCCTGTATCTGTCGTGAAAAGCTCATCTTTTGGATAAGGCGTACTGTTTTTGTCGAAACTGTTGAAATAATTAGACTGTTGAGTGGATGGAGCAGCCTCTTTACTATCGATCAATCCTTGATTAATTCGTTGAGGGTCCACAAATACCGTACTTTCCCACAACTGAGTTACTGTCGGCGAAGATGTCCAATGGGTACGTGGTTGTTTGCCATCGAAAACGTTGTATTGGTTAGCAACAGGCCTATCAGTTTGTCCGTTTTCGTTGTACTTATTACCGTAATTTGAATATAAACTATTAGCAGTGGCCAGTGACTCGTCATCCCTTTTGTTCGTCTGAGTTGTTCCGTAAAATTGTATTCTAAAAGGTTCAGACGTTGTCGTTGGTTCCGTGTACCGTTGGAAATCGGTTGTTATAGGATTTACTGTTGATTCTCTGTACGAGTTGGCTGTTACTGAATTTTCGACATATTGCAAATTCTGGTAACTAGGAGGCGTTAAATCATCTCGTAATCTGTCTGCAATTTGATTATTTAGAGGAATAACAGTTTCGGTTATCCCGTAACTAGAAGGTGTGGAAGATACCACGTAATTATCGCTAATCGGTGTAGCATCCTCCGGCTTCACATACTTTCCATAAGGTTCTGTGTTGTTTTTATATCCGATTTGATTACCTGACGGGAAATAATTGTCGTAGTCATTTCCAGAAGGATTATTCTTATAATTCGTGTTCTCATTAAACGCATTGTTAACATTATAAGCAAACTCGTTCGTTTTTTCTTTGTAATCTGCTTCATTGTCCGTATACTCGTTACTACTTTGCGTCGAAGTAACGTATTGATTTTCCGCAGATATGTCTGATGTAGAATAATAATCAGTAGCTGAGTTGTACGGCTGAACAGTAGTTTCTGGGTAAATTGTTGTAGGAAGTCTTCTTCTTGCACCGTTGATATCATCAGAAAAGTCCAACACCTCGCCTTTTTCCTTAGTTACCGATGGATAATCTTCGGTGGTTGTTGGGAAGATGGTTGTTGAATCCAACTCCTCGGTACTTTTCGTCGGCTCCGTTGGTCTTATTTCAGTAAGCACCCGTTTAAAAGTTTCGGGATCTTGTAAATACGCGGATAACGCTTGTGTAAAAACTTGAGCAAGTTCCCGTAATTTAGTACTATTCGACTTTTTAGCTCCGTTGAGTGGGCCTGCGCTTTGCTGTAGTTCTAAATCGCTCGAGTCTTCGCTGTTAATTTCTTCGCCGCTATCGTCAAAGTTCGTCAAGTTATTTTCGAGGGCGTTGTTCAAATTAAACAATTCCGCATATGAGTTGATTGTATGTTGCGTCAATATTGAAGTTGGTAGTTCTTGCGAATTGTTTGATTTACTAACCAGGGCACTATCAACCTTATTCTGGTTAGGAGGGTTGTCCGTTGCATTATTAGCAGTATCATTGCTAGCAGCGGCAAAATATAAAGCAAGAGAATGCAGAGCCGAGGGTCCAGACGAACTTGGTATATCTAATCCAGGTCTGTTTCCTTCTTTTGCATTAATTAGCGTAGGAACCGTACCTTCCAATCCCCTAAGAGATTGTATCATACTTAGAGCATGTTCTTTTTCATTTTTCGGTCTATCGTCTAAGATGGACCGTTGAGTGGTGAATGAAACAGGAACTGTTGATTTTTTTGGCAAATATGTAGCCCTTTGATTTGATGTCGTAGAAATAGACGAATATGATTGCGAAACAGACGTAGCGAATGCTTTATGTTTTTGTACATTTTTCGTATTCGAGCTACTCCGATAAGTGGGTACGGTTGCAGTGTAAACCGGGGGTTTCGTAGTTGTGGTGGTAGTCGCGGAAGTATACGCGTAATTCTTCGTAAAGGGTACGTACGGCCCTGGAGTTGATGTTCTCTCTTGCCGTTGATTGCTGAAATTATCATAAGTCTGAGTGTCCCTCAGTGACTTTTCTGTAACCCCATTCGCCAAATTCTGATGTGTGCTGGGCGAATTTCTCTGCGGAGTTTTCGTAGAGAATTGCTGATTGAAGTAATTTGCAGGTCTTTGGCCTTGATTGTTTTTGTTGTTCGTTGTGACAGAAGCCGACTCGGTATATTTTTTATTATATCTTTCCGTAATTATTTCAGCGTTTTGATAATTCAACTCAGTTTTGTGCGTAGGCTGCGTTGTGTAAGGATCCGAGTTTTTGTTGTTGTAATTATGTCTATTGTTTGCGTTATTGTAATTATAAGTAGTAGTGGTTGGGAAAGGACTTGCAGTAGTTGGACTATTAGATCTATAATCGTTGGTATAATAGTTTGAGTTTCCTTTATTTCGCTGATGATTCGTCATTTTGTAATCTTGCGAATTCGTGTATGAGGAGCCTGTGACGAAAGCCAATGGCGTGCTGTATGTCGTTCGTTCCTCTGAATTTTGATTATAGTAATTTGTGTTCGTGTACGAACTCTGAGTAGTTACTGTTCGAGGGGTTGTTGATATGATTCGTGGCTTGAATATTGGTGTGTATGTCGGACCGGGGAAGGGCGGAACCCCAGATCGAGTAGTGCTATGCGTAGAGCCATCTTTTTGCGAGGCCGACGTGGATTTTGGTAAATTATCAGAAGTCGTAACTTTATTGTTATAATATGAATTAAATTGGTTGGAACTGAAAGCTTTATTGAAACGCATTCCTTGTCCCGATGCAAATGAGGCGCTTTCTGCTAATTGCTGGAACTCTCTAACGGGATTAGCCGTCGATGTTCGGAACGTCGTAGTCTCTGTGTAGGAGGGTGTAACTTTCTGAATTGGTGTGTTAAAGTTATTACGTGTAAAACTCCTTCCTTTGGACGGTCGTGCGGTGTGCTTATCATCCCTCTGGGTATTTGTGTTGGCAGCTGAACCGTAGTAATCGTTATTTCGATTAAATTTCCCCTGATTTTGGTAGTTGATGCCGTTTTCGTAGTATTTGTTTGATCCTCTACTCAGATTGTTGTTGTTAA
Source organism: Cremastobaeus sp. ZL-2020 (assembly GCA_022817545.1). Lineage (NCBI taxonomy): Eukaryota > Metazoa > Arthropoda > Insecta > Hymenoptera > Scelionidae > Cremastobaeus > Cremastobaeus sp. ZL-2020. The sequence continues at coordinate 6,725 of JABFPD010000619.1, read as the reverse complement.
GTTGACTAGGTTTTTCGTTCCTGTTGTTTGCAATCTCGTTTTGTTTCTTGTGATTTGTTTGATAAGTATTCGAAGAAGATGGTCTAGGCTGGTTGACTTCGTTACTGTTTTCAACAGACCCTTGATTATTTAAATTGTTGTTTTGTACGAACTGATTCACTCCTCTTTGTTGTTCATAATTGTTCTGGCTGTATGATTTGAAATCCTTTTGTCCCTGAATTTGATTTTGCAACGGGGATTTTCCATACGGATTAGATCTGCCGTTCTGCTGTCCATCGTAATCTCCGTTATCATACGAGTTGATTCGATTTTCAGTCTCGCGATGAAACTCCGAATTCATTTTTTTTAGCTCCGCTCGCCTTCTTTCCTCCTCTGCTAACTGCTCCGCGCTTTGCTCGTAAAGTTCAGCTGATTTGCTGCAATCCACTTTGAACCACCAATCACAAATTAATTGTGACTGTTGAAATATAGTACCGTTGGGGCAGAGAAATGATATTTTTCTTCCATTATCACATATATGGAATACCTGAAAAAGGAACATCATAAGATAATCAAAATGAAAATAAAATTATACTGAAATAAAATATAATTATAAGCTCAAAAGAAAAATGGACATGTAAAAGAAATAGTATCGTGTCAACGATTTCAGATTTTTTACAGGAATTATAGATGCTTATTTACTGCTTAGTTCTTTATTGATATTTCATATTTACTTGACAGTTAGTTTCCAAATCAGCATAATATCCTCCCCTCAATCCTCGACAGCTAAACGATGTGGCCGGAATGGTTGTTAAAGCTGGAAAATCAACTCCTGGTTGTCCTGATACATCTACATACAATAAATGACAGAAATAAATGTGTGCAAACTATTGATGGTAGAATATTGCGAGCATCAAATCTAAACTTAAGCGAACGCATATTTGAATATTAAGCCAGTACAATGATCAGCAAATTAAGAAAATTAGTATTTGTTAGTTCATATAAAAAACAAGAAAATATACCTACATTCCAAAAGACCCGACAATATATTAACTCATAGAAATAATGTATTGATTTTACTTTGTATCAACAAGTAAAAGTTTTGAAGCTGTCTTTGTTCTTTGGATTTTGTATAATTATGAAGGCTAAATTTGAAAAAGTATTATCATGTTGCATGGTATTAAGATATCAATTATATCATTTTAGAATCAGTCAATTAAATATCCATTCTGCATGATATTCATCAGTCCGATAAGTCACATGTAACTTGAATTGAAATGTGTCAAAACAATATTAGTGAAATGTTTGTCAATAATTTCAAGTATTGAGTCTTTTGACAATTAGCTTCAATTTAACAAATTGTTCTAGATATCTTCCACGTTAACCAAAAAAAAACATAATTCGTACAAAAAAAAGTAAAAGGTTTATTTTATATCAACTATTTATATTATTGTTTTAACTTAATTTATTTTCTATTTTCAGCGATTTAACCCTTTCCTTTCCAATGTATCTCCTGAGATACATTTGGCAATTTTTAAATTTTAAACTCTACTTTTGTGTAATTAAATAATAATCCTTATAATAGATATTATATGTTTTTTTACAGGAAAACCCATTTTTTATTTTTATCTGTTGTTTAAATAAGAAACAAAAGGAAAAAAATGAAAATTTTCAAAACATTTTTTTGATGGATTTAGGGTATTGAACTGACAAATCGTTCAGAAATTCAATTTTTACCGTGATTCTGTCTTCCCTTCTAGTAGTAGGACGGAAAGGGTTAATTTCCACAGTTTTGGTATGTAAAACAGAAAAACGAAACATAAAGAAAATAGATGATTTGATTTAAAAGTGTATAATTTATTTTGGGACGATGTAATAGTAAAAAAATTATTTCATATTAGTTACAAGCCATGCATCTTTTTTAGATTAGTTGCTATCATCAGCATCCATATGTTTAGATTAAAATCATATATACGCGTATGCACCATTCATAAATAAAACATAAAATCTGCAAACAAAGATTTTAAATTTGACTTCGTAGTATGAAATTAAAATGACAGAAGTGTACCAGCCCCCTTCAGCCACTCCTTAAGTAGGTCTTCATTTCCGAAGAAAACTATGAGTTAGCAGAAACAAAAAGTTGATTAAGTATTTCTTTGTTATGGTGAAATGCATAATATGGTTAGTCAATTTGCAAAGTAACCTTGATACACTTGGTACTCGCCATTCTTCTCCGGAGCGAGCCTCTTGACTACATTTTTCAGAGCTTCGACATCCTCCTCCGATGCTTCCAGGCTGGCAAGGTCCAACTCAGAAAGGAATTCAGGTAACCTCGCTTTTTCATCGCCAATCTGTTCCTAATCGAGCAAAATTAAGTATTAGAATACTGAAATGAAACTTAGCCAACTGGATGAGGCAGTCAAACTCTATGAGTCGAAAATGAGTCGCATTGAAATAAATTACAATTATCAGAGCAATGTTGCGGTAGCCCTTGTAAAAATGGAACATATATGGGACATATATGATAGTATGAATTCATATATGAAAAATTGAATGACATATATGTTTCATATATGGATTTTCGCAAAATCATATATGGTCATATATGGCCATATATGACCATATATGGCCATATATGCACTTAAAGATATCATATAAGACATATTTCAATTACATATATGGCCATATATGAAAAAAGATATGTAAAATTAAATCATATATGGGCATATATGCGTTTGAAGATATCATATAAGACATATTTCAATTACATATATGGCCATATATGAAAAAATTATGTAAAATTAAATCATATATTGCCATATATGGCGTGTTTAATCCATATATGTTTCAGTATTATTCATATATGTTTCTCAAAAGTTCTAATTTTTTTAAAGTATTTTTAATTTAATAGTTAATTTAATAATTATTATAATTAATAGAAATTTAGTTAATTTAATAATTAATCTATATCCATTTCTATTGGAGTTTACGACATTAATAAGGTAACAACATGTACGTAAATAACTGTAAACAATTTTTATTTATTAAGTATTAAAATTTATAAATAAATTTTTTGTGGTTAAACCATATATGTTCAACAAACTCAACATATATGGCCATATATGGCCATATATGGTCATATATGTTTCGGATCCATTTTCATATATGGCCCATATATGAATATAAGGGCATTTTCATATATGGGCCATATATGTCAGACATATATGTTCCATTTTTACTAGGGTATACTGTATAATATAACTTAACTTATTAGGATCTAAGATATTTCAATATGACATCTGGTCTAAAAAATTGAACTAAAGATAGCATGCGCCCTGTGGACCGGAAAATTGCGTGATAGCATTTCGGTTTTTGGAATAAGTTATTATGACAATGGAATGCAATATTCATTATGACCAATTATTTTAGTTCAAAAAGTAACCAAAATGTACGCGTAATTGACAGATGCACACTTAAATCCGCCATTTTTTTCTTAGGCCATGCCCCCATAATTCATACATCCCAATATGCATGAATTATTCATTGCAAATTATTTGAATCATACGTGAAAAAATATTTGGCCTTATAGAACTCCTAATTGTACAAATAAATATGCAATACTGTCAACTTTAATTCACGCAAATAAATTAAACTCATCGTTTCACCCACTGGAGGTTCGGGTTCGAATCCTACCCAGGAAAATTTTTGTCGATGTAAATTGTACTTTTTATAAAAATCTAAATAAAATCTAGCGAAACAAGATAAGGGGCTCCGGGGAACTAAATCAAAATACCTTTTCATTCAATTGACTCGTCATATCTGAGGTCATGAAATAGTAATGTTATACCTGCTAACAAAATAGCTTTTATCACAGAAACTTTACGTTACTGCAATTACAAAGCCTCTTGAAACTATTCAAAAGTGGTACTATTAACAATATCAATGTGTAATTTGGTTAAATGTTGACCAGCCCTTTTATTCAATAACATTGCAATGTGACACGATTATGATCCTTTTAATGGCCTCAATTCTCTCTTCCTAAATTATCATAATTATTACTTTGGCGTTTTGTGGCAATTCCTATACAAGTTAATAAAATATTGAATTAATTAAAGTGTTATATTTGCCTCAAAATTTACAAATAAACTCCATCTATGTAAAGGAAAAGTTTTTATTATTTCAATTAATTTTGAACGAAAATTCAGTAGCAATAAAAGTGGAATAATTAACATTCGTTAATTAAAAGTAATTATAACATATTGCATTTTTAAGTAAAAAAATATCAAAATTGTTTAAAAACGCTTTCATTTAACTTACTACAATGCATTAAAAATTAAATTTGTTACAATATGTATTAATTGTAGAGAAAAATTACAAAACTGTTAAATGAAAGCGTGGGGTTATTTTTTATACATGCAAACGTTCAAATTCAAACAAACATTAAAAAAGTACATATTGTTTTAAAAAATAAAGAACTACGAATCCAGCAGGAACAAAAAGCAAAACTGGAGTATTTATTTACACATCCCACGAGCGTGTAATCTAAGTTGATCTTTTTCCAAAAATTGTTAACCAGCCTGAGACATGGCACAATTTTCAGAAAGTGACTCATGACTAGCCGCTAGTTATCGGTTAAAAAAATTGCGCCCGCTAAGATACGTATTAGAGCAACCGAGAGAGCAACCGCGGCGGGTCGCGATCGCTTTGATTTCCACTAATGGAACAATAAATCCGAGCAGCGAGGCGAGCGTGTCGGCCGGCGCCCATTGAAGCGTTCGGTGTCGTAAACTCGAGTGTTTTGGTTGAGCAGACGAGTTTGCACGGAACTAGTTTCTCGAAATAGGAGCGAGTTTCGTGATTATTCGTGGCCGTGAGGCCAGGCTGGATATTCAAATGAACGAAAGCGCATGAAAAGCGACCGCGATCCGGCGAAACGAGTTGGCGCGGAGAAGCGCGCTGGTGTTGAGAGCGCACGGATCGCGAGCGGCGCGCACAAGCGTGATTACAGGTGAGAAAAAGCGGAGCCCGTGAAGCGATCGGATCTGGCGAGGCGGCGAGGAATCGGTCATAAATCACGATCAACGAGCGATCACCCCATTAGCGGCGGGCATAATTTGCGCCACGCACGCCAGCCACCCTTGACCTCAAAACACATTCTCCGACTTCTTACTCGATTGGCGTTTAATGCACGCTCGACAATAGGAGCGACCCACTGAAGGATTCGGTATCCTCGAACAGCTCAGGTAGTTGGTCTCCGAAGGCCAGCGTTGCACGTGCTGGCCTCTGCGTGTCTGTACGCGCAAGGTGTTGCGACAGCAAGGTGTGCCTTGAGCGATTCCGAGGATGAAAAAGTCGGATCGCGAAACCGCCCGCGGGATCCCGCCGTCGCGGGGCGGGAGCGGAAGCGGACGTTGGGAATGTTGATAGAGGATTAGCGCGCAAAACAGTTGTGATTGGACTGCCGGCGTGCATGAGCGGCGAGGTTGATTGGGATCATTACAAGGGGCATTTCGCGCACCGAGCACGTATTGCGGGAATAGGAAACGCAGACAAAAAGGGACGGCGCATAAAGCCCGGATGGCGGCGGCGGGAGGAACAGAAGGGCTCGCCGGGCTTTGAGCCCGCAACAGGGGCCCCGCTTGATTTTAATAATCCTCGGTCCCCCTCGGCTCGCCCGGACGGGACAAGGCGACACGGCGGAAGGCGAGAAAAAAGAAGACGCGAAAGAGACCGGCTCCCTCGCTCGCTGCCTCGTGCGCCGTTATGGGGTCCCGCCCTCCCGCTGCGAACGCTGTCCTTCTCCGCTGCGCGTCCACGTACCGGGTGGGTTCCATCCAGTTACCAGTATCCAGACGCGCTCCCGCGCCCTAACGATTATCGTGTTTCGGCTTTTCAGCCTCAATGGGCCTTATGAATTCGTCTGTGTTTCGCTTGTTGCCTGTCTACCGCCCGGTCGAGGGCCTGGTCGACGTTGCGGGCTCCTTTGTTGATTGAGCCAAACACCTACGATGACAGTGAATTAGTACCAGCTCCATTCACCATCCGTCTCGGCGTCGGACGGTCGGACCTCGGCCTACTGCCAGTGAAATCTATAACAAAATCGTAATCGACCGTTCGTTTTGCGGCCGCCTCGTTCGTGCTTCGGCGCTCCGCTGGAAGAGGGGCGGCCGGCTACAGCCCGACGATTTTCCGCGGTCAAGAAGCACGGGCGGGGAGCCTCCGTGATTTATTGAGCCTCATTTGAATTAGCGCGCGATAACAGCTGGGCGGGACTGTATTATCAATCAATTGGAAAAATGACAGACGTACACGAGGCGCGCTCGCTGATATAAAAAGCGGCCGGAAATTGGCCAGTTTAAAATTCCAATATTTTCAACACACGAGCGTGCTTTAGAATTTTCGATTTGAGGCTAGATTTCGAAACACTTACAAAAGGACTGATCGTCGAGCTTAAAGTGTCAACTCAACTGCCAATCCCCACAAAAACGGCTAGTTTGTTCTGCTCGATTGTATTATGGAATCGGTGTAATAAATTAATCCTCTCGGTTTCCTTACCACTCGTAAATTCCCTCGTAATGCTGCTATTATAACATTCCGAAACAGTGTATTTTTGTAATGCTGTTCGTGCGAATCCGGCTGAAATTAATCTCCGGAAACAACTCGGACAAAAACTATTTTTCAACCCAGGCGGCCTCTACCTTTTTCGGAAATGACTGTCAGTCTGAAACAAAACATTACTTTTCATC
>JABFPD010000618.1:0-10722 GCA_022817545.1 Cremastobaeus sp. ZL-2020 | reverse complement strand
TGCAAGTTGACAGAATTTATCTTTAACCCATTGCCGTGAAAACGCCAAAAATCGCTGTTAAAATGACAGTTCTAAAGTTGCATGTGTGACGCTATCCAAAGGTTGTGATTGGTTCAAATAAGTAAAGCTATATTTTCATTGGTATTTTACATTACTATTTCAACACGAGTCCGAAATAGCTGGAGACTGAAATGAAAATGAAATATATGCTCTTGCAAATATAATTAAAAATCTCTATATACTGGGGAATGTCGAACATGATTGTGAAGGTTATTGAGGTATTTCATGGTAATTGAGGCCATTTCATGGGCTAAGGCACTTAATTATACATGAAATCAAATTTGGAGCCAAGCGTTTAAAGATACTATGGAATATTATCAAATTTCTTACATCTGAAACTGAAGACGGCCCAGTTTTCCCAGACTCTACAGCTTTTCTAAACGTTTCATCAAAAGGATTAACATGTTGTAAGTCTTGAAATAATCCCAATTCCTCACAATTCTTAATAAATCTAGTTGGTGTTGGGGTTTGATCTGAAAAGGAAGAATTTTCCATTACTATCATTGTTATAGTAAATCTTTTATAGCAGAAAATGAAAAGAAAAAGATTAATTTAGTGTAGCATGAGTGTAAATCAAGATACAAAAAAATTCATTTAAAATAATTCAATAACTAAATTATTTTGAATAACATTGTTACATATTAAAATCTAGCCTTTCATTTATCAAAAGTCAAGTCAAAAATTGAGAAAAAATAAACTGAATAGAAAAAACGGTTTATTTGATTTTAATCCTTTACTACTGTCTATACAAAACAAGAATCATTTTCCAGATTACACATTAAAAAAACTTTGTTAATATTTCTTGTATTTTAAAATGAATAACTCGATCAATGTATTGATACTTAAATTTTAAGAAATACAAATTTGTTTCCAATTAAAAACATGGGCAAAATTTCCAAGATTCTAACATAAATTCTTTAGATGTGTCTAGTCGACACACCTAAAGAAATTGTAGTAACTCAAAACTAAAGGAATCAGCCAGTAAATGTTGAAGAACAAAAAACCAGCATTCCTCAGCTCTTTTAGCATTATTGATAAAAGGGATATAATCCCGAAAACTTTTGAGTAATAACAAAATAAAATATCAATGATTATTCTTGAAAGAAATTATGCATTAATTCAAATAATGTTTGTTATGAAATAATCTTTTTTGTTTATAAATATTAGTAATTAAAAACTTTTTGATGCGTATAATGAACGAGATTTTTATACAGCATTGTATCAGTAGGAAAGCTGGATAATAAACTGCTGATAGAACTAAACATTTTGTCCTCGATTGACTATAAATTTTCTTCATAAAAGTATAAGCTTCAAAATAAATAATAAATCTTACCAATGAATATATTGTTCTTATTTGAGAATTCAAAGTTCAATATCATATCATGTCTCTTTTTATGAACTGTTAAGTGATCTTCATTGACGAAACTCTGTAAAAACAAATATAACTTCAATTTACCTTATGTACAAATATAAAGATTTTTTTCAAAAAGTGCATTAAAATGTTATTAGTATTTGACATTTTTTCTGGTTTAATAAACCTTGACTTTCTTTCTAAATAATTTGATTTACAAATATCAATACTTATGAATGAAATACCTAAAGTATTAATAATAATACACATAGTGATATAATATATATTATCTAGCATGCTCAAGATTTCGTTGTCAAATAAAAAAACTGTTGTACGTACCATGTTACATCCAGGAGATGGACAAGCAAACGGTTTTTCTGAGTCGGCCATGATAAAATATTGACAAATCTGACTTGTTATCTTCGTTGCATTTGAATCCTAATTCTTTAAACCATCGTCCCTGACGCATGTAAATAATTTCGTGACATTATTGTATTTTCAGTAATTTCTTGGAGTCATGAAACAACAGTTTTATCGTCAAGGTAAAAACATGCGTTTCTTTCCACACAGATGACAACTGCAAATTTTTTATGGATTATTAGCCACAGTTAATTATCAAACGAAATATATATTTTGAATAATATTTTTCAATTTAAATGTCATAAGCACCTTAATGGTTCATAACCTCTCCAAAGACGATTCCAAAATGAAGTCTCGTTCTGCTGATATAAAATGATTTATAAACAGGACGAGTTGGTCTCTTCGTTGAAAATTACAAACACTGTTATCGACGATGAATTGTTTATACGAATTTTTGATAATTAGTTACGATTTTAACGATTATTATTGATAAGACCACTCAATGAATTCAACAAGACTAACGAAAGACGCGAATTCAGTCAGGGAATAGATCTTTCATGAAGCACGATTGTTATCGTTTGATGTTTGTTCAATGTAGTGTAAAGAACAAGGATGTAGAGGTGTGTACTGCAGCAAGATGTGGATTACCTTTTATATATGAGATTTGAAATATTTTATCAACTGTGCAAAATACATCATGAAATATGATTAAAAAGTAGTAATAGAAAATAATTATCAACAATATGAATAAACAATTATTTAAGATTTTCAAGTTCCTACATGATTGTCAAACATATTTAGAAATTGCTATCAGAAAAAAATCCACTTAACTCCATTTATTATTGTCGTGAAAAGCGAGTTCATGCCATTTTTGCATATTTTGTTTTGATTTATAGTAGTCCTTTTCAAATAAAGTTTCAAATAAAACTCATTACTTTAAAGTATTAAGCGTTTAGAGTTAATATTCAAGATGAAAATGTTTTTTTTAGGCTGTGACTATTTGCCACCCGAAAATGCCGTGTGCACGGCACCGTGCGCACGGTACCGTGCCAAAAAAAAGCGCACGGCACATTTTTACCGTGCCAAACTAAAATTGAAAATGTTCATCGACTACACTCCTGTTGGTAAGACGTTAACAATAAATTTAAACTATATAATAGTTTAAATTTATTTAAAAATGCATGTGGAAATTTTATGTGGAATTTTCATATGGAATTTCTATATAGGTACTTATTTTTATAAATATTAAAAAAATTAATTTGACATGTAAAACTATGTGGAATTTTCATGAATCAATTTTAAATAGGATGGAAATATTTCCAAGGAAATTGTTTACCACATAACTTATATAATAAACCAAATAAATTATATTGGTTTTCGTGTTGTAGTGCACTTTAAAAAATTGTGCCGTTTAGACATTTTAACTAAGATTCCGCGCGTCTTAATTTAACACAATTAAAAAAACCATGTCATAAATAAGACATTAGATGTCTTAAAGTACACTGACAAAACTACACATAAAACAAGTTGTAATGAAATACATAAAGTCTACATAATTTATACAAAAATCCTATTTCAAATGTTTTCTAATATTCATTGAAAAATATACACCTAACACAATTTAAATATATAGTGTGTTAAAACAAAATATCTTGCGTTAAAATTGTTAGCAACATTCGTCAAGGGCTAGCTACTGTAGCCTATTAGTCAGCAACATTTTTTATTGTCTAACGTTATTTTAACAATATGTTAAGTGTTTTTAAATTCTCTATTTTTTCTTAACTGCGAATTAATATTCTTAATCTTAATAATTGGATTGTATTTTTAATTAAAAAAGTATCAAATTAATAATAAAATGTAGTTCAGAATGAGCGCAATAGAGATTGATTTAATAATTAATTTCCAAATGTTAAAATATATTCTAATTGCTGCAAAGCGGACAAAACCAGATCTTGGATGTTAACGAATTTGTTGGAACGTATACTTGATGGAACCACATCAAGCACTTGTCGCATGATACCATTTCAGAAATCGCGCAAGAACATGCTGTATCTTACAAAAAAAATAAAAATAAATAGGCAACTATGCTGGACCACAATAAATTATTTAAAACGTCGAGAAAAGTATTCTTATTTTAATTTAGAATTTTCTACATATGAAAAATCTTTTCCATTTTAAAGTTTTATACCCTACGCATACAAAAAATCGAACAATATTTTTCGGATCTAGAAATTTAACAATTTTCAACCTAGAGGTTTTTTTTATTTTTTACTGTGAAAAAAATTTTCGAGGAATTTGGCCTGCTTTAAACCTTTGAAATAACCCAACTTTCAACATTCAAAGTTGAAATCTTGTCAATTTTTAAAGCTTGACTTGAAGTTAAAATTTTTGTTAATTTTTGTAGCGTGATGAATATAATTATTGTTATAAATTGAACAATAAAACAATTCCTTTTAAAAAATTCTTCTGTCACAGTTTTAGGTTAGAAAACAAATATGGGTGTATTTTGAAATTATCTGCAATACCGCCTGTACTGTTCTGGCACAGGGCAAAATTTTCCGAATTGTAAGCGACTTATAGCGTAACTACAGAAATCAGGTTTGATATGAACATGATTATGTAGAAATGTCAGAATCTATACACGGTCGGTAAGTTTGCAGTCGATAAAATAAACTTCTCAATTTCTCAACATTGTGAGAAATGTGGTTCTCCAGTCAGTCAATTTGTGAAAAACGAGTTCAGTTGTTCAGACTAAATTTATTATCAGAATTTAAAAAAATTGATTCAGCTATTTTTTCACTGTCAAAGAATATATAATTGAGTCTTTTTTTTATTCAACAAACGTAAAATTATAGTTTGGCACGGCACTATCACCGTGCGCACGGCCCAGATGCCGTGCACCGGTTTCGTCGATGAAAATAGGACATTTTAGCTTCGCACGGCAAAAATGTGCCGTGCGCACTGTTAATCTGGGTTAGATTTATCTAGTAACTTTTTGGCACGGTATCGTGCACACGGCATTTTCGGGTGGCAAATAGTCACAGCTAGATTTCAAAAATCTAAATTTAGATTTTCACTTAAGTGATTGGGCAATTATAAAAACTTTATGTAAATTATTCAAAAAACTGATTTTGTGTACATTTTATGAAAATTTGACACAATTTGTGGTTTTCAGGGGCTCAAAATCCTTATTTGCAAATTCATATATCCCAGTTCATTATAAAAAAGTCACCGGAAACATTAAACACATATATTTATATATAGCTTTAATTGCAAATATTTGTTTGACATTTTCGAGACATAATTAACAAAATGTTGCTAAATTAATTTCATGTAGAATCTCTTAACATACCTTTAAAAATTAAGATTTTTCAACAGAATTTGAAAATAATAGGTTACGCGTGAAGGCATATGAAGCAAACTAACCCTGCTGTCAAGTAAAAATACACACCATCCAATGTTCTCCAAGCACCAACTAACCAGCGCGAAATTTATATATATTTTAATTTTCTTAAGAAAATTATGGAACAAAAATCCGAATTTTTGTTACATTATTATGGTAAATAATTTTGTTGAAGAAAATATAGTATTGTACTTTTCTTCAGGACAAACATATAGGTTTGAGAAAAGATTGAAATTAAGTTTACCTTATTGTGGTATAAAATATTTTATTAAAAAAAGATATTGAATTAAGAATCTTTTCAATTCTTGTTTAACCCTTCCTCCCAGCACTTTTTTTTGCCACCCTATCCCTCAGTACTGGGGTAGAAAACTTCCCCATTTTTAAACCGTGCATAACTTCGCTTAGAATCGATGAAAATCACTGAAAATAGGTATTTCCGTACCCTCTGAAGTATTTTCTTTAAGGTGAATCCAGTTTCGTCGATGTCAACAATAGGGAACAATTTCAAAATGGCCAATTTTCAAAAAAATGTCCAAAAAATGTGAAAAGCACATTTTTTTACTAAAAAGGCCATAACTTCTGTAATTTGCATTCAAATTGGCTGAAACTTCATGATCTTTGACTGTAATTAAGTGCTTTATAACGCAGTTTTAGCCGTTTTTACCGATCTTGCAAAAAAGATATTTATTTTATAATCTGAATTACACAATTTTCAATTACAATTTGAACGACCTTTTTGCGTTTATGGAGATTTATTGAAGGAGTAAAAACTTGAACAACATATTTTAAGATTGATATGATTATTTATTAATGTTGGGGTAATTGAAAATCACAAAGAATCATAAATTCTTATTGACGTTCTGTGATATTACAGTCTCTTCCGTTATAGGAGTTATTGCCTTTTAAAGTAGTTCGGTCGCCAAAACACCCACACTGATTATTCTTTGAAATTACGTTTTTTAAATGAAAAATTTATTATTACATACGATAGGAGCATAAAAACATACCCTTTCCATGCTAAAATTTGAAATAATGCATTTTTAAAAATGCTTCTTCAACACAGGGTCTAATGGAGAGTACTTTCGCGCGCTTGAGAAATTGAAAAATTAAGTATGAAATAACACTGCTTAACTGACGAAAAACTTAAAATAAGTCAGAATAAGTCATAATAATATCATTTATCAAACATAATTCATACTTTGCGGTTTTATTTTTTGACAAAATTTAGAAAAACGCGAACGGGTTTGAATTCTAGGTTATATTACTTATCAAAAGTGGTTTTAAATAGAAATATAATGCAATTTATTTATTTCGAAATATTGTTTGAACCTAGCTAATATTTTTATTATATTATTTAATCTAATGTTATGATGTTTTTGATGCTCCATTAAATTTCTTTTGTAATTAAAAATGGTATTTGTTTTGACTAGCGACAGGGATGACCGAACTACTTTAAACGGTTATCAAAATATTTTAAGAAGTATTTATTTATAGCATAAGAGAACGATGAAAATTTTCTTGATCCAATAGAACATGCCAATATCACATTCCATTAGGAAATTCGTTATGGCATCGTTATTTTTCCAAGCCGACCAAAACCCAGGAACGATCTGAAATGAAGCTTCCATTCATGATTTCGTTGCTGCCGCTCATTAGCGATCACATCGAAAATCTTCCAATACGTTCCCCCGTTGATCTGAGTGAACGTGCTATTAATATATATATCTTGGCTGAAAATTGGACAAGGCAGCATCCAACTGAAATAATATCTACTCGGAGGCATGTTGTAGCGCGTAACAACAAAGCTCCTAGAAAAAGCTCGCAATCGCGCATAGCAGCCGAGCAATATGAAGAGTGGAACCTCCGCCTAGACGCAAAACGAACCGAAACGTATTTAAATGACCGGAGGTTCGTGCAGGCGCACATATCTTAAAGTCGGCAGCGCGATCGCAAGAAGGCCGTTCGGTACGGTATCAGTGTGCTCTCTTTTAAGCGTTGGGCGTTCACCCCGACCTCGGCTGACTCGTACAACTGGTTCGAATGCACACATATTCCTTCAGATGTTCGCTCATACAGAAAGAAAGAAATAAATAAAGAAAGAAGGAAGTAGAGAAAGGGAGAGAACGAAGGAGGGACGGAGACGCGAGCAGAAGAGGAGCAGAGGTGCACTACTGGTAGCTTTTGTCGAGCGATCATTCCGGCTGTGAATGGTTGCCGGACTTTCCTCGACGTTTCCCATCTTCTCCTTCTTTGTAGAAGCCCGGACTTGCATTCTCTGTCCTAATGGAGCTACAAGTTGGACATGCATACACAGGCTTACGAACATGCCAGCGTGCAGCGCAATCCGGGGGACTCGCCTGCGGCGGCCGCCGCTTTTTGTGCGTTCGGTACGTTCAAAGAAGCTCGGCGCAATTAACGGCTCCGTAAATTTACATACGTCGCCGATCGTAGGCTATTAAAAGGATCCGCGGCACAACACTTTTTGCAGCAAACCGGACGAAGATGTTAGCCACTTTATGACGCAGGAGGACGCGCGAGCGTTTGCACGCGCCCGTACGTTTACAGAAGACGAGCCACTGATAGCGCTAACGCCGGAACGAATCCGGATAATGGATCGATATTACGTTTGATTGAAACGACGTCCGAGTGCCACGGCATTGCAACGCCAAATCAAAGGGAGAGGCGACCACCGGTGTTGAAAGGGTGGAAGCCATTCTGCAGGTTGGCTCCTCTTCTACCTACCGCGGCTCGGATGATTGCGAAAATAAACATTCATTATTGTAATTACTTTCCGCGACGTGGTCGTATGCCCGGGGCCACGATCGATCGACAGGAATAAGAATGAATCGTGCGCCGGGGAGATCGATTCGGCTTTAATTGAAAAAAGCCGGTTGCTTTTCTTGGAAGCTTGCCGAAATTGATTGACTTGCTGCAGAATCGTCTGAGATTGAAGGGAGGAGGCCTGTAGTGAAGGTTAAAGTTGATTAAGACAATGGATCAACAGCGGATCTAATTTCTCATATGACGGATCGCGGAGGCAAGAGATGAGGAAGTCGGCTCTTCATAATAATTAATGACAACTTGTTTAATCACTGCGGAACCTCAAATCTGTCCTTAAGAAAAAAATTAACATGTCGGAAATTGCCCTCTGTTGTTGTATTCATTTCGCCCAAATTATTCGTATTCTGATTCGTTGATTACGTATTGCGGGCGGTAATTCAAATGTAAATTAGAAATAGGTTTGACAGTTTCTGATCAAGTCAAATAATATTTCATAATCTTAATCAGGTTCAACGCTGTTTACCATATTCATAGTTGGTTTGTATTTTTGTGTGATTCATATACCCTGACGGCGGAATTAATACCAAATTTACACCGTCGAATACACCAATATTACACCAACGTTACACTAAAACGTTTTGGTGGAAAAGCGACAATGGTTACATCATCTTTACACCAATTCTGCACCAATTTTACACCAAAATAGCACCATAAAAAAAGGTGAAATCCTAATTACTACTAAAAATAAACCCAAATTCTACTAATTTAACACCAAAATCGCACGAGGATTATGGTGAAGTTTTTTGTTGGTAATTAAGATTAACAAATAATCATTAACAATGTTAATAGGACATACAAGAAAACGTATTTATACCTTTTTATTTGGGTTTAAATGTTACCCCAATTATCACACCACTATTCATTATAATTTGTTTACTTTTTTTTTTATAATTATATATATTTTGGTGTGACTGGTAAATATTTGGTTTATTTATCCTTGGTGAAAAATTGGTGTATCTATTGTCGCTTTTCCACCAAATTAACACCACAAATATAACAAACTAGGTTAGGTTAAGTTTTGAGGCTTGGTTGGTTTCCCATCCTTAGTTGAATGGCCTTTGGCCCATAGCTTTGCCCTTATACCAAACTAACACCAAAAAAATATGTCTACTACATTAATATCAATATTATACCAATTTTTTATGTAAATTCCTCCGCCAGGGTATGTGAAATCGTATGATTCTATGACTTATACTTAATTTTGTCATTCTGCATTACAAAAGAACGACATTAACAAGAAAATTAACTTTGTACACGGAAAAAAACGAAGCATCTAAATACACTCTTAAAAAAGGTTACTGTAATTGCATTACCATAAAAGTAATTGCATTTTGATAAACAGATTAGTTTTGTGTCAATGGAAATTATTGCATTGGCCCGGAAATTCCTTTTCTGCCAATGCAATCTTTTTTTAGAGTGTAGTACCAACAAAAATGTCCATTCTGTATCTTTGACTGATTTCAGTCAATCAATCATTCATTTTCAGTACATCAATGAATGATGTACGACTGAAATTTTTCTTTAGTAAGTTAAAGAAATCGTAATTTTCTCCGAGTCTTACTGCAACATAGTTTGTTGTAAATACTACGATTATTATAGACGATTGTACTCTGAAATCAGATGGAAACATTCAAATTGTTCAGAATTCAGAAATCAGAGGCGTCAGCGTCTATGAAATTCAAATGAGTACATTCAAATATTTCGAAACCCAAATGAATATTCGTTATGTAATGCCCATTCGCAGCGAATCGTAGTCGATAAGCGAGGTTTATCAATAAATTGTGATAAGAAGCGAGAAATGGCGTTCGAAAAGCGGTTAGATAAATATGCCTCCCTTCTCGAGAACCTGATTCATCGCGAACCTCTCGGCTAGAGCATGTAGGAGCATGAGTAAAGGTGACAAATGTCACCTATATCAGTCATCGTTGAAAAGTTTTCTAGTAGCCTGTGCCAATTAATGCTTTAATAGGAAAGACTAATAAGTTTAAGCCAATTCAAAATGTCCGTCTTGGTCGTTCCAGGTTCGAAAGTACTTCCTCCTGTAAAACAACCTCGTTCTGCATGTTTCAAACACATGTACTCGTTGAAAACATCAAACAGCTTGATGTAAAATAGATGTAACCTTTGCAATAAAAATACTCGACTGGATCTTTCTGCTCGATAACTTCAAAAATGTTTGTCTGGATGCAAATACATTTGTGGTTCTTTACCTCGATCGCCGCAGTTACAGGTGCATTCAAGAGTAGACGGTGCAGTGAAGGATGAAAGGAACGTAATATCATATGGTCGTGCATGCATTTAATGTCCTGGCCGACAGGTAACACAAACTATGTTTGTGGTCTATGTCGCATGCACAAGTTCAGAATCATGATCCATGTAAACGCGATAGCAACGCATTCGAAGTTGTGTATTGTGCATTGGAATAGTTTCATCAACACTATTCATTCATGAAATGAGTTTATAAATTTCGGAATGATATCGATCATTTTTAACAAATTTCTTTGTGCATTAGCGACGAAAAAATTTCCGGAAAAAGGAGTTTCTCTGTTATGTTAAAACATTGAACTACAATGGGAGCAATAGTTTTTAAAGTTCTGAAGATCATATATCAAATTAATTAAAAATTCATTGCACTGTAAGAATCGTGTAGCATTGAGGCGTATTTTTTTTACTGTTGGAAAGAAGGACCACTTTATTATACGGCGCG
>JABFPD010000617.1:0-10727 GCA_022817545.1 Cremastobaeus sp. ZL-2020 | reverse complement strand
CGCTCGCAAACACGTCAGATAGTCGGCCAGCGGTTCTCGCGCGCCTTGCGTTCTGCGCTCAATAGCCATGTGCAACAGATATTGGTAATCGGGGTCGATGAATCGGGCCCTGAACGCCAGCGCGAAATCATCGAACCTGAGCCAGCTCGCCTTCCTGTCACGAAACCACTCCGACGCGAGACCGGACAACAGTATCGGCACCGTGGCCAGTAAATCAGTATCGCTGATCTGCATGACGTCGCGCATCTCATGTAGCTTGATGAGGTACGCGTCCGGATCCTCCCGTCCCGAAAAACGGAGGTTCCATTTGCGTAAGGTGTCGAGGGTCGCGGCTAGATTCCGCCGGGGCGGTTGATCCAGGCCGCCCGAGACGGCTGACGCGAAACCCGATTCCCCCGGTCGCGGGCCGTGGCGAGTTGGACGCGTAATTGCGGGCTGAAATGCCGCAGTATTGGCGTTCAGGGTGCTCGAGAGGGGGGAATGCGTGCTCGGCGATGGGCTCGCGTGGGCGGGGCTTGTCTGGGTCATCACTTGGGGAATAACCGAGTTAGGTATAACTAGCGCTGCGATCTCTTCTCGAATGCCGTTCATCGCGTTCGAGATCTCTGTTCGGATCAACACTCGGATTTCTTCGGGACTCAACGTGGGGGGCGCGCTCAAGGACGGGTCTACCTCATTAGGATCGGGTCTCTCGAAACTGCGCTCGATTTCGTCCTCGTTAAGTCCGGTTTCAATCAGACGTTCGGTGACGTGTGCTGGCAGGCTTTCGAAGGTCACGTTCTGCCGAAGTCGTTTGCAAAGCGTGGGTACGATACCCGCGATCGAGAGTTGACGCGCAGTCATTTCACGTATCAGTTCCTCTCGATTCAACGTCTCGACCCACTCGAAGACGATTTGGCGGACGACGTCCTCCTTCGTCGCGCCTTCTCCGTCGGACATGACCGCGGCCTGAATCCGGGTTTTGTTAACTAGTAAATTCAGTTATCGCTCGGTAAGGGGACACGCAGCCAGTCGCCGCTGATCATCAGGGCGAAAATTTCGATTCGCGCTACTACTGTGGGCTGTCCGCGATCCGGGGCGACTTGAAATCAAACGCGGGGCGTACGGAACGCTGGAGGTTGGCTCGCGGCAATCGACCGATTCCCTCGTCGCAATCGGTTTATCAGTTCAACACCGGTACGCTTAGCGTTGACCCGAACGGCGTAGACCGAGAGGCTAATAGCGTGTAAACATAGGGTTCGTTCGCTCACAACCGCTGTTACGGCGCAATGACAAAACCATGATCTAACCTGTCACTGCAGATATCCCTCGGCCAGGCGCACTTCCCACTGCTAGTCAGTGAGTATTTAGAAATGTGATGGTCAGCGAAAACCCGTTCCGTCCAAACTGCCATCTGATTAGGGTCGACGAGAGAAACGCCAACGTTGCAACGTGGGTGGCGCTGGACACAACGCTGTCCCCGACGCGGCGTGAATACAGCCTCCGATTTCGCGGAACGGTGCTCTGACCAACGTTCACGTCGAGCGGGAGCACGATCCGTCACCTTTTCCACTATGATTTACTTGTGGTTTCGTTTTGGCTTTCCAGACAGACCAAAGCTCCCCTTTTCGTTCGTTTTTTTTTGTTTCTAAATCAGGAACCGATTTCTATTGACCAATCCGGTATCAGCCTTGCAACACTGCATTCGCTCTCGACAATGGTTGTCGCTTTCAAACCAGCTTTCTGGAAAATACGATTATGGAAATTAGCAGTGTAATTTCGGCACTTATTCGCCTTTTCGCGACGAGGGCCAAAACACTGATGACCTCGCCGTAATGACTATCGAGTGAAATCGTTGTTGATACTTTAAGGAAGCGTACGCTGTTCAATCATAACACGAATGAATAACACAATTGAACGATTTTCCTACCAGATTTAGCTAACTAACGGATTTTCGTTTTTCCGAATGTATAAAATTTTTCAATTTTGCGCCTAACTCGGAGCGTAATTACCAGAGTGAAAATTAATGCTTGCTTCCAGCTATCAATACGAGCTCCTCTCTTCTACCATGAAATATCGTCACGCTCAGAGTTCTCTCAATATCTAAGGAAGGTCCCTTTGTGCAAATCCTGGCAGGATCGCCAATGTGACGTGGCAGCCCTCCGGCTGGCACGTACCTTCGCCACGAGGCCGAGAGAAGTCGTGACACGTACGGGAACCTTTTCTGTCTCGCGGGGGGGGGGGGTCTAAGCTCGCTATCCGCAGCACACAATTTGGGTCCACAATGGGTCAGGATCGCCACCAGGCCCTATGCCTGGAAACCAAGTACTGAACAGCAATCTAACGATCAAACTTTCGACGGGCTAATCAAGCGGAAGCGATGAATCCCCGGGTCCTCTCGGGCCTCGTGAAGCGGACTATGGTCAGTGGTGCGCGGCAACTGGATCCAGCTTCTCAGACGCCAGGCGGGATGAATCCAATTCGGACCGACCTGCTTTCAGGGGTATCTCGCGGGGCAAATAAGGCGATATAAGAGAAACTCTCGAGACCACGTATTTTCATACACGTATACTTTATTACATTTAGCTGTGATTTTGAACTTACCTAAAGTCGAAAAAGAGACTCACGATGGTCTAACTAAGCTAATCGATTCGGTGCAACAACATGTTAGTGCCTTAACATCGCTCGGAATTACGATCGGTTCAGAAATGCTTGCTACAATAATCGAAAGCAAGCTTCCGCGTAAAATCGCAGATCGATATGATGAAACGGTTAAAGTCGACGAAAATCCAGATTTCACAAAAATCTGCGATTTTGTATATGCAAACGCGGTACGCCTTTCGAAAAGACCGCACCCAGATTCGGCGGACAAATCTTCAGCCAATAATCAATGTTCAAAAAAACGCAAATACGAGAATAACAAATTCGTGTTTGTTGCACAAACTGCAAGAGAATGCATTTTGTGCAAAGGTCAACATCACTTTTTGTTTCAATGTAGCGCTTTTCATAATCTACCGATTCGTAAAAGAATCGAAGTTGTCAAAAATGCAACACTTTGCATGAATGGCATGCAAATCTACGTACAGCTGCAAAAAATGCAATAATAGACATAACACATTATTGCATATTCCCAAACCAGAAGAGTTGAACAAGGTCAATGTTTCTGAAAATCAATCAAGTAAACAAGATTCTAAGAAATCTGATTGACTAGAATCAGATTTGATCAAGCCTGTATTTGCCGCAGCTTCAAAAATTCCCGTTTGTCAATTATTAATGAGCGCTTTAATCCGGGCGCAAGATGTTAACAACAAATATCATGTAGCGCGCGCTTTATTAGATACTTGCGCATCTGCACATTTTATAACTGAACATTTTGCAAACAAATTAGATCTTCCGAAAAAATCGTGCTCGATTCCGATCGGTACAATAAATTCAACCGGTTGTAATACAAAAAACTTAATTCAGATCAAGTTCAAATCAAACTACAATAATTTTGAAAAGTCACTTACATGTTTTACCGTACCAATTATAGGAGATGCTATTCCGTCTCAATTTCTCCCACGCGATTCAATTCAAGTACCACACAAGTGTCAACTTGCTGATCCGCAATTTCATATTCCAAGAAAGGTGGACATTTTGATCGGTTCGGGAGCAACATTGTCCATGTTGCGCAACGGTCGTTTTAATATTTCAAACGACGAACGCGATCTCATAATGCAAAATACTCAACTTGGTTGGGTAATTGCCGGTGAAACAGACGATTCACTTTCTGCAAATTCAGTTATTGCTAATTACACCGAGCTCAAAGACGCGATAACAAAATTTTGGGAGATTGAAGAAATCCCAAACATCAAAATTCAATCGCAACAAGAAATTGAATGTGAGAATCATTTTGTCAATAACGTTGTTCGTGGAAATGACGGGCGTTATACCGTAAGGCTACCTTTTCGTGAAGACAATCACTTAGGAGAGTCGTATTCAATCGCGCTCAAACGATTTCATGCACTTGAAAGAAAGTTGAATGCAGATAGTTCCTTGAAAAAGGAATACTCCGAGGTCATGCAGGAGTACATAGACCTGGGTCATATGTCCCCTGTGACGGAACGCCCGAATGACGGCTATTATATGCCTTATCACGCGGTCGTAAAATTGTCGAGCAGTACGACAAAGGTACGCGTCGTTTTCGATGCCTCGGCGAAAACATCGACCGGAAAATCACTAAACACATCATTATTTACAGGTCCAACTATTCAGAATAAAATTTTCGAGCACCTTATTAGATTCAGGTGTCATCGCTATGTCATTACCGCGGATATAGAAAAAATGTATCGACAGGTGCTCGTTCATCCCGATGATTGCAAATATCAACGTATATTTTGGCGCGTGAACAGAACAATTCAAATATTCGAATTAAACACGGTAACTTTTGGAGTGTCAGCTGCTCCTTTTTTAGCAATCCGGACGCTTAAACAACTAGCTCACGACGAAAGGGCCACATATCCAAAAGCTAGCGATATCGTTGAACGCGATTTTTATATAGACGATTTGTTAAGCGCTGCAGATTCCATCGCGGAGCTTCAGTTAATTCGCGATCAATTAATGAAAATTCTTCATCGCGGCGGATTTAATTTAAGACAATGGGCTTCTAACACACCCGAGATCCTTCGTGATTTACCCGAAGATATCATTAATTCAAACTGAACTTTGATAAAGATTCCATGTTGAAAACGTTAGGCGTTTCATGGAATTCAAAAACAGATGACATGTCATACACAGTTCAAGCAACTCCTTCTCCGGAGACAATAACCAAAACATACATTTTATCAGAAATCGCGAAATTATTTGATCCATTAGGATTATTAGGCCCGGTAATCATGCACGCGAAACTAATTATGCAAGAAACATGGAAACATCGGCTGGGTTAGAAAGAACAAGTTTCCGACGATCTTCAGCGGATGTGGTTAGAATTCGCGGATCAATTAATCAAAATCAACGATTTAACAATCGAAAGACGTGTTTTGATCGAAGATTATAATGACATCGAAATTCACGGTTTCTGCGATGCCAGTGAGAAGGGTTACGGCGCATGTTTATATTTTCGATCACACGATTCTAACGGAAAAATCAAATGTCGGTTAATTTGCGCGAAAAGTAGAGTAGCTCCTCTCAAAACACTAACAATTCCGCGTTTAGAATTATGCGGCGCGGTTGAATTGACGCGATTAATCGACGAAGTCAAAGCCACAATACCTTTGACTTTAAACAAAGCATTTCTTTGGTGTGACTCCACTATTGTTTTACATTGGCTAAAAAAATCTCCACAACTTTTGCAGCCTTTCGCGTCACATCGCGTATCGGAGATACAATCAAAAACTCAGCCTGATCAATGGAGACACGTAAGATCGAAAGACAATCCCGCGGATGCATTATCGCGAGGTCAGTTACCGAACGAATTTATCAAAAATTCAATTTGGTTTGAGGGTCCATCGTGGCTCCGTGAATCGCAAGAAAATTGGCCATCGGGACTCGAAGGCCTGACCGAAGAATTACCGGAAATGAGGAAAAAGGTAGTACTCATCGCGAACACACTTCCTGACGATACTTTTGTCAGATTTTCATCTTATGAAAAATTGACTCGTGCGGTTGCATATTCTTTGCGGTTGCGTGTTAAAAAGGAAAACCGGCCGAAACACGTTAACTTAACCGTTGCTGAAAAATTACTCGCGGAAAAACGCGTACTAAAAATTATTCAAGAATCAAACTTTTCGCAAGAAATAAATTCAATTCAAAGGTCTGAAAATCTGAAACGCAGTAAAGTAGTGTCATTGAATCCATTTCTCGATAGTGACGGTTTATTGCGAGTAGGCGGACGACTTCGAAATGCCGACATTTCTGACGCGGAGAAATGTCCCATTTTACTTCCGTCGAATCATCACGTGACCGTGCTTATAATTAGAGAAGCACATGAACGGAATTTTCACTCCGGTGTCCAATCGACACTTTATGCAATCCGTCACAAATTTTGGCTTATCGACGGTAAAACACAAGTTCGAAAAACTTTACGCAAATGTACGCGTTGTTTTATATTTCGAGCCGACGCGGTAAAATATAAAATGGGAGATTTACCGGTCGCACGAGTCCGAGGTAGTCGACCATTTCTAAACACGGGTGTCGATTATTGCGGGCCGCTTTACATCAAAGAAAAGAAACATCGCAATCGCGGAAAGGTTAAGATTTACATTTGCGTTTTCGTGTGCCTTGCCGTCAAGGCTGTACACCTAGAAGTTGTCAGTGACCTGACGACTGAAGGTTTTATGGCAGCCTTAAAGCGATTTATTTCTTGCAGATGTATGCCCGAAACAGTGCATTCGGACAACGGTTTAAATTTCGTCGGCGCGAATAACGAACTGAAAGAACTATATGCACTGTTTCAATCATCTGAATTTCGAGACAAAATTCATAATTTTGCATTGACCAGACAGATTAAATGGCATTTCATTCCTCCCCTCGCCCCTCATTTTGGAGGGGTCTGGGAAGCAGCGGTGAAATCATTTAAACATCATTTTCGACGCGTTGTCGGTGATCGTTTATTTACATTTGAAGAAATCAACATTTTTACGGTTGAAATCGAAGCAATTTTGAATTCACGATCCATATGTTCAATTTCTTCTGACCCAAACGATCCTCAAGCATTAACACCATCTCATTTTTTGATCAATGAACCAGTAACGATGCTGCCGGAGAATGTTTTGTCTCTTGTTCCAGATAACCATTTATCATCGTGGCGATTGTTGACTAAAACACGTCAATCATTTTGGGATCGTTGGTACGGTGAATATCTCACCGAATTGCAAAAACGTCAAAAATGGCTTCACAATTCACCAAACATCAAGGAGGGCACAGTTGTCCTAATCCGTGACAAAAATCTACCATGCTTGCGTTGGTTGCTGGGCAGAGTCGTCAAGGTGCACCCTGGAAGCGACGGAGTAGTGCGGACCGCGACCATTCGCACGGCTACAGCCGAACTTAAACGAAGCGTAACACTATTGTGTCCGCTCCCAATCGAATAAGACTAGCATTTATGAAAAAATTTGGAAAAAAAATTAAATTAGATTAATTATCTAGGATTTATTCGTGTAACAAAAATTAAGCATAAATCTATACGTGTTTTATCTTAACGTAAGTTGATCGATACTCTCTCAACGGGGGGAGTATGTTCCGTCGAAGGAACAGATGTCAATTGTTTAGATTTTGAAGCGTTCATATTTTAGTTTACGACTAGTATCCGATTCACTTTTGAGGAAATGCTTTAAGAGTTTATAGTTTTCATATGTCTAGACAAGTTTTTTCCTATCTTCAATTTAACTTATAGAGACTCGCCGAAGAGTTAGCGCAATAGCGGATGCAATAATTTATATATTTCTATAGGATACGCGACGACTAGGATTTTAGTTTTTCATACACATGTTTTTATGACCGAGTCAAAACGCGACGTCATGTGAAGAAAACGGAAAGCTTTTCTGTTTTCTCGAATTTCACTTCTCAACCGTTTTTTAACGGATTTTATACCAGATGTGACTTTTCCAGCGAAAAATCATAAAATCGGGACTCGTTGGGTCCTCCTACAATTAAGAAATGGACAAATGAGATTCGTGCCTTCAAAATAAGACACACCAAACATACAGTGGGGATGTTTAGACACCCCCAAAAAACAATTTACTTCGTCACAACATCTTCCGTAAAACGACAGTTCAATTTCTAACTCGATCGAGAAAGCATCTCTTCCGAGTTCGGTTCGGTATACGAGTTGCAGTGCAGTGTACGTGATCGGGACTTAATGTTTTCGAGACGCGCAATCGTTCGTTGTCATATCATATCACACTACACATATCAATTCCATACACACACATTTACCGTGTCGACCGTGTCGACGATATTGGGCCAAGTCCCATCCAGAGTCTGACCTACGGGTCAACATTGGGCCAAGTCCCATCCAGATTCAGACCGACGGGTCAAGTTCTACGGAACAAACATTGGGCCGAGTCCCATCCAGAAGCCTTTGGCTTAGGTTCGCCAGAACCGCAACCACTGACACCGAGTCATCGTTTGGGCCAAGTCCCACTACACGCCAACCCTTTGGGTTCGGTTTAACAACGCGAATCTCATTTCTCCATCGTGGAAATCGTTTCACGTATTCGTATTCAGAACATTTTGATTCAACCGAATTGTATCTAACTGTAATAACAATACAATCTTTCAAGTGGTTTTTCTGCCTCCAGGCTTTTCCACTTAATGAGCCAATTAATTAATATTTGGCTCAAATCGAGTTTTTTCAATTCAATTACCTTTTCTTAAAATTCGACATCGAATGTAACGCAATATACAGAACAATATGCATACCCAGCTTGTCTTACGTAGAATCAACATTTAACTAATTGAGCATATTTAAAGACTGATATAAGAGCAGATTGTATAACTTCATAAGTTCGAAGTCAGATGCTACAAATTTTTGTGAAAACAGTAGTCTAAATTTGGCACACTCGTGTTTTAATATCGTAAATAACTATGATGTTTCTTTTTTATCATGCAACAGACAGAATGCCAACTGAATGTACATGTGACTCATGTATTCAAGTAAAGTGAAAAATTGCGTAAACAATTTTCTACAATAATCAAATGATCCGTCAACTAAAATTATGTCACACTGGCATAAAATCGATAAGTTGGTGTAAGTTGAAAAAATAGGATTAATATAAATCATGATATTTTGCGGTTCATATTGTTGGAATCGCAAAACTATTTATTTTCACATTTTTTGTATGCACTGAAAATAGGGCGCATGCACAGATAATAATCGCTAAGAGCTACTTTGCTTATTAGAAATAGGTTAGAAAACTCGTGTAAATTTATTTTAGTTTCTATCAGTAGATTTTAATAACGAGATGTGCATAATTGTATTTATTAACCGTGAAAACCATATTAGTACAAATTTGTCAGCTTTGTGATTCAAGATTGTAGAATATTTTAGATTATAATCGTACTCATTTTACCATTTTCCACCTTGGGCATAAAATAAAAAACCTTTGGGAGTAAAAATAGTTTTAGAATTTTTAGGATCTGGATATATATTTCATCGGGGGGATATGCCCACATTTAAATTCAACACTGGTGGTATTTGAATATTTTTAATTGAATTTCATCTGACAGTTTAAACATTTGCAGAGATTACAAGGTTTGCGTTAAATGTGCTAGAGACGTTGTGAAAATTTCCCTGTAAAAGATTTATGTTGGAATAGGTTTTTACAGTAAAGATACTGCCTATTCGCACAAAGGAACTCGAGCATACTCAAAACTCGAAACACGATTCTGAATAACGACAAATTACCTGCGTCTTTTAACTGACCTTATTTTGTTACTATACACATTTTTCGGTGTCCAGAGCTTTGTCTCATACTCTTACTAACAAGCTGGAACGTATTCTGACTAACGGGTGGTAAATTGGTATACAAGAATATTAAACAGTTTTCAGACTAGAAATCTTAGATTCTCCCAACTTATCGAACCTCATGACTTTATTGACACTGAGGATTCTAGACTCCTACAATTCGCTCCAGACAACGTAATATTTCTTCGTCCCTTCTCAGAAACGAAAGAGATTGTATTTTTAACGTATATATGAATATCTCAAGTTATTGATGAATATACAAGTAAATAATAACTACTTAGATTGCTGGGCTTTAGACACGAGGCCTAGGTTGCATGATTGCAAGGAACGTAGCCCTTTCAATTAAAAATTGCGTTTATAGATTACTGAATTAAAGTATTGCAGCAAGAAATACCAGTCCACGACTCAACGTCGCCATTTGAGAAATGGTTTCAGAATAAATTATCAGTATAATAAATAGAAATAACTTGTAAATGCAAGGAGAAACTATCAACTCATTTTTATATAAAAAAGTATATTTCGATAATTTTTCTCGGTATTTCTTCAGAAAAAATTAGACCACCTTGCTTCCTCAAAAAATGTTACACTTTGTCAGAAGAAATAATATGCTGCTCGGTACTTTTGAACGCCAAAAAAGGTTGTAAAAAGGTCAGTTAACAGATGCAGGTAATTTGCCCCCATTCAGATTTCAAGTTTTAAGTTTACTCTAGTTTCTATGTGTGAATAGAAACGTTTAGCGAAGAAAAGCATTCAATAGTAAAATATCAATTATCTTATGGATTATATCATTCATTGCAAATATACTTGTTGTATTATACTTATACCACAAAATGTATAACTTTGGCGCGAAAAATTAATTATCATTTACGAGTTATGAAAGTGGGCAATTTTTTTCTTTAGAATTTCTTTGGAATTCCTGTTGAATTCCGTTGCTATTAAGATTTGTTTAGTTCACACAGAAAAACGAACTAATGAAAAATGGAACTCAGAAATGATTCTTCAAGTTAATTATTCAGTGTTAAAATTAAACTGCATTAACAGTAAATTTATATTATATACAAATAATATTGGCTACCTATCATATTTCTCGAGTTTAACTTTTTTGAAAATATGGATAATATCATGATACATTTTGATTAATTATTAAATAGGAATTTTGGGGCATATAAAATCAATAAAAATATGTAATTATATAAAACCTTCAGTGTGCTTGTTTGGCGGTAATGTTGTTTAAATAGTGTTTCATATATGGAATACGCATATTTAACGAATGAATAATAAATTTCGATATATTTATATATGT
>JABFPD010000616.1:0-10731 GCA_022817545.1 Cremastobaeus sp. ZL-2020 | reverse complement strand
TATTTAGTTTATTTAGTTTATTTAGTTCTTTTACATAATATAAAGAATATATGGTCCATATAAAATTGGTGCCCGTGAGTGAACATAGTATTTTACGAAATTTGTCTTTTTAGTTTAAGGTATACGATGTAGTAATCAAGCCTAAACCGTTCATTCGAAAATGAGCTTGCCCTCTAAAAGAAATCTTGCTTTTCTGTTAAAAATTTGTATATATATGCACTCTTGAAAATATCTTTTCAAAGTCGAAGGAATCTTTTAAAAATAAATGGTTATTCTGCTTAAAATATCGACAAAAAGAAAACAGTAATTCTTTTGACTATTAAAAGAAAATCTGGTAGACAATTTATTTCAATACAAAAATGTAAAAATGTAACAATTATCAATTCGACGCATCATTTTCCAATAAAAAACAATATTTAGAAATCAAGTCCATTTTACATCAACAGCACAATATATGAATAACACATTCCACGTTAAATAATCATGTGTTAAAGAAAATATCATGCGTTGTATTTTGACAGATTTTGACTGGGCAAACAATTTTATTTCTGAATTTGAAAATTTTTAGCCTAGGTGTATTTCATTGTTTTAATAGTATTCAAAACGATGTGGCATCGAAAATTAAATAATGTTTATTCAGATACTCAAAAATGTCTTTTTAAAATTGATCACTATTTAGTGACCTATTGGTCTGATTGGAATTCAAATAATGATAAACCCATTTATTTTTAAATTTATCTAAATCAACTAAATATCATCCATACATAAATAATATATTGACAATATATTGACCATATATTGGCCATGTATTGATCATATATTGACAATATATGGAAAATATATGATCAATATATTGTCAATATATTAATTATATATGGATAATATATTGTCAATATATGATCCTTTTTAATAGGGTTTTATAAAAGTGTTATTGAATAATGTATAAAGCTACGGACAAGTTTGTTCAGCTGCAAATGAGTTTTTTATATAATACTATATTTTGTTGAAGATATTGACACTACAGTGTTGAAAATTAGTTCATGGCTAATTGTGTTATCATCGGTTTTCAAAAATTCCCAACAGATTTGTTAGCAAACGAATCAATGCATTAAAAACTCCGTTACGGATATATTAGACTTAACTAATGAACTATTGCAATTTCTTTTATTTTCGATTTTATTTTTACTAAACATAAATAATAATCAATATTAAGCAATTCAAACATGATTTTTGTGTTTGATGAACAAGTAAAATAATAATAAAAAAAATTAAGCACCTTATACAATTACTTTTGAAATAAATAAAACGAAAAATATAATAGGATAAAAAATCCTGAAACGTATCATTAAAAAAAGAAAATATAATTTTGATATCTAATTTATACTCATTCGATAGTGTACTGTATACTTTAAAAATTGAGGCAAAATATTTAAGAAACAAATGAATTTTGGGATAAGCGGCGTCCGCATCTTTGCATGAATTTAATGAAAAATTTTATTTTTAATTCGATATATGGTAATCTCAGGGGCATAATATTTTTATAATTGTACAAATGATAAGAATTATAAACTTATGAAATTGTGTTTTAGATACTGATTTAGAAAGATTATGCGTAATTATAACGCCAACTACAATGATTTTTACATATTTTCCAACTTTTTAAAGTGCATGTTTTCCATGTGAAGATTCAATACAAAATTTATACATGGGTAATTCCACACGAACTCAGCATGACGCCCGTACACATAGGTCGCGGATTTCTGAATTTATGTTTTTGTCCAACTCTTAACATCAAAATAAAGCCAATTGAACTCAAAGAACCATTGAATTTGCGTTGGTCAACTCTTAATGATAAGCGTCATTTTTAGCCATATTAATCATATTTCATTCCCACTTTTTTGTAAAATGTGTTTCTAATCGCTCTCAATGCTTGTATTTAATGTTTAAAACACATTTCCTTACATAAAATTGTCTGGAGAATTCAAATTTCGTGCCTAAAGACAGATATTTTTGATCTAAAGCACTGCAAAATACATTTTTTGAATATTTGTCCGAAAATTTTCAAAAATTATTTACCCCAAATACGTATATTTAGAAAATCATCATATGCTGCCAAAATCATCTTTGATAAGTGGACTAAGTTTTATGAATTTGTTTCTTTTGGGGAAAGAGTCCCTTCAGTGGCAAACTGCACGCTAATGTCAAAATAAGGCCTTTTATCTGATTTTTTAATACAATTTTAATACAAACTTTTTAAATAGTTTTAAATTATAACGAAACTAATTTAAACAATTTTTTAAATTATTTCAAATTTTTCAAATTACCTATATTACAAAAAGAAATCTTTTAGCAGTGTTTAAAACATTTTTTATCCAACGTTGACAATAAATAAGACTATGTAAGTATAATTATTATAGATCTTAAAATGTTTGTCATAAATTATGATATATACAAATATCGGGATAATTGTGATGATAGAATCACTGTTGCGAGCGTACGGATTACACGAACATGTTTTATTTCTAATCCCACTTCTGAATTCTGTAGGAGAAATTCAGATCGAAATAAATAGTCACCGACTAATATCAAAACTCATTTATTAAACTCACCGAACATCAATTAAATACATTGAATATAAACTGAGGACCGAACTTAACGGCTGAGAACCGACACACGACGAACCAGATTGTCGGTGCAGACTATGTCGGGATAATAACTAACCCAACAGACTTGAAAACTATAAAAACCCGTAAGCTAAATATTATTGATTTTTATTGTATATATGTCCTCGACTTATGGCTCTGCTATAAGATTTTATAAGATTCTATATAATTGAATATAAAATGTGAAAAAATAAAAAAGCAATACATTGTAGGATTTGAACCTAAGTCCCCAAGGTGGAAGACTGGAGTCTTGCCCGCGTAACCATGTAACAGGTTTGGAAAATAGTATACAATACTCCATGATACTTCATACATTTCTATAACTTACAATAAAAGATGACATAAACACCTTGTAAAAGAATTTAATTTTCAGAAAATTAATAAACTATCCAATGACTTTAACTTTATTATTAATGAATTGAATTTGACACATGAACATAACCTACCTACTCTCCAAGTATTCCTCTGACTGCTACACAATTATTTTTCTGACAATACATTTATTCAATAACTATCGCCCTTTCATAGGCGTTTCAATATGACTCTCAACATTTACTTTGACTTTATACATTTAATGACAACACATTGAACTCGACAAAATACACATATGAGGTAGTAAACAAGGTCAGAAATGTAAATGAATAAGTCTGGTCAGAGTGAAAATATTAATATATTAAATTAAAAACAAGAAACTAATAAAATAATGATCACTAACTGACACTCAATTTCAATGATAATCTCATCTCCACCTCAACAATATAATAATAATCTCAATCTCAGCAATATGATAATCGCCCTCAAAGGCGTTAAATAATACATAAGAGTGATTCCATCTCAAATCACTCAGCAAAATTCCGAAGGTTCTTCAAAGTGTTTGAAAATTAGAAGACCTTTCAAAAATAATCTATTAAACAAGAAAATCATTTTGGTTTTCCAAAATTCATCAATATTAAAGTAATATATTTATATATACTTATATATTGTTTTTTCATTGATTTTGGTATTTCTTATAAATTTAAAGCAAAAAAATAGTTTTATTCGAGATTATTCGTATAGTATAAGTATAATTCATGTTCTAAGGATGTGTATGTGTATTTAGGTTACGTTGATGTAGTATTTTTTACCTTATCGTCTGTAGAAATCGAATCAAAGTCACAAAAACCGATTTTCACGTTTTAATTTATTCCCAAAATACCTGTCCTTAAATTTGGCTATAACTTTGGAAAATTTTACAGGAATACTTGCTTCAAATAATGACAAACTTTGGCGAAGGTCTAAGACATACAAAAAAAGTTATGAGTATTCAAAGTTTTAACTATACATTTTAAGAAATGCAACTTTAAAAACTTTTGATAATTTTTAAGCATTATCAGAATGTATAATTATCAGACAGACGAAAATATATATAAATATATTAAAAAATATCTATAAGAAATATTGCCTTTTTACGTATATTTTTATAATAAAAATATGAATTGAATTTACATATGTAATATATACATTCTATAAATTTTATATTTTAAAAATATATTATATATTCGAAATATATTTTTGTCCGTGTGGGTCAAGACATTTAAATATTTGTAATCATTCATATAATCATATAAAATATTTTTTATATTATGTACATCAACACAGATGTGTGCACTTGGAGAGTATTGAGATAATAGTTTTAGAGATACAATAATACATTTTTATTGATACATGTTAAATGCGAATTTACAAATAGAACCTTCTTATAGCTTATTGACGACGCTTTCGACCTCTTTGTTTTGGTTCTTTTGCTCGTAGTACTACTACTTCTTTTTGAGTTGACTCTGAAAATTTCTTCACTTCGATCTCATCTGATGATAAAGGTACAATTGAATGAAGCGATCGTATTTTTGGGACTTCGTATGCCGAAACAAATCGTTTTTGTAAAAATGATGTTGCTGCTGCAACATCTCCTTCAGTTGCAAACGCAAAGGAGATTTTATCATTTCCATCCGCAGTGCTCCATTTTGTTGTAGCCCATTCGTATAGCTGTTGAGGATTTAAAATAATAGATCCTTGTAAACTCGCTCGATATGCGTTTCGTTTAATTGTTCCACTCAATCCATCACAGGGACTTTTCCCATGTGATGTAGCAAAGTACATCCAACTGGCAGGAATTCCAAAATCTTCTTGATGATTACATACATTACATACATTAAATCGATTCTTATATTGTGAAACAGCGCCGTCCGAAAAATACATAACATGATTCAACACAATATGCTTTGATTTTATGAAATTAATGAATTTTTGTTGGAAAGCGTAAAAAGATTGAATGTTGTGCTCAAGTGAATCGGAAATGATCACAAAATTTAATTGTTCCAAAATATTGTTTTCATTTTTATAGAAGGAAACAAATGGATGCAAAGTAGCTTGATTGGTATTCCAGTGGAATCTTTGAATTTCATCTTGAACGACGAATTTGAAATTTTCAGCATAGTCAACTATTGTGACCATTTCACCTTCTTTAAGGTTTAATTTTGATTTTCGCAGAAAATCACTTTGACGCTTTGCAATAAAATCATGACTTAAGAGTTCATTCAGTCTTTCAGTTAAATTTTCAATAAAATCCTGAGAGTTCATTACAATTAGATCTAAAGTAGCGAAACGACGTTCGATTCGCCATTGTTTACAAGTAATTTCATCAATCCCAGCATTTTCAAGAATTTCGGATAAAGCATAAGTCAAGGGTTCAATGCCAGGACATTCAGAGCATGAACCGAAATAACAGTTTTCTGATGGTTCTTTACATTGCATAAGTTTGAAACAATCTTTATACGTTGAAATAGATTCGTCAAAATTTTTAGTAATTGATGAAAGATGACTGCCATCAATCATGAGTTTGACATTTTCATGAATCATGCATACGCAGACCGCGTGCGTCCCAGCTGATCCAGCCAAAACACAGTTTTTCGGTCTAAGATCAGCAAATTTTGACAAACCTATTTTAATGTCTGGATACCTGGATTTGAATACAGAATAAAGTTCATTCAAATTTTGAAGAAGAAGTCGCTTTTGTCTTGAAACTTTTACACCGTTTTCTATCATACTAACACAATCTTTCATGCCAGGCATCAGTTTTGAACTGTATTCGTCGTTTTCATAGAATAATTTGACTAAATTTTCAGTTTCAACTCGCAAAGGATGACCACGTTTCGGATTTGGAGTCACGAGTACACCGTCAAGATTTTTCATTAACCGTACAATGTAATTTGTCGCATTAAATTCCTTTTCTATAGTTTTTACACTCCAAAACTTCGGTAAAATAGAAAGAATCGCTACTTTTCTACTAACAGACGTTGATTTTGTATATTCATCTTTCAGCTGTTCCACTATCGCATCATAACTAATCTCTTTAAAAGATTTTTCACATTCTACACTATTGAATCGTTCTAATTCAATCTTTTTGGCAGCAGCAGTGTAAAATTGTTTTTTTATATGATCTTTAGTATCGGAAAATTTTTGAATTGTTTTAGCTTGTGACGTCTTTGAAAGCAACGGCGATTGATTAACAATGGGCAGTACCTTTTCATTAAGAAATGCTCGTGCTACATCCGGTGGAGTTGAAAATTCAGAATCAACAGTACTTTGGCTGTTTTGCGATAATTCGCTAAAGCTTTGACTTACATGGGATCTGAAAAACACACATTTCCCTAAAATTTTATTTAAATTCTTTTACGATTTAAATGTAAAATAAAATAAAACGCATGTACTGTTGACTACGTACATTATATCTTGAGTGTCATCTGAAGACTCATATTCCATATCAAATCTAAGAGGATGATTACTCATTCCAGTACTTTGGTCAGATGAAGAACTAGGGCCATGTTCATATTCCTGATCTTCCACAAGTTCATTTGCTTCAGACGTGTTCGGGATGTTTACTAAAATATGTTATTTTGATAAAAGTACAAACTTTTGAGATTATTAAAAAATAATAAACTCGTTATCTGAATTCTTATTTGATACTTGATATTTACCATTTACCGAAAGAGTTGGCTCAGATATCTCTTGAATTGTTTTCAACTCTTGCTGCAGTTGAATGTAACATTTGTGACAAATTTTTTGTCCAGGAATCAAATAAATATTCAAAAGATCTTGGCTTGTCCTGTACAAGTCCAAACTTATTGGATGTAGTCTCGACCGGGCGGGAGTTAAGTGCTTCTTTACGACAGAACAACATTTTGTTTGTCTTAATTCGTAGAACTTGATAAAATCGTTCCAATGTTTGATACATAGTGATTCAATATTTTCATGTCCGGATCTTAATTGAATCAGTATTTTGTCACTCAAATTTTCATCAACAAAACTAATCAATTCACTACTACAAGTTCCTAATGATTTACGATTTAAAGAACACATTTTGGTTCATGTTTTGTTACTTTTTTATTTTTAATGACACCTTAGTTGACTGCCATGCACATAATAGTTCATAGGTTATGCCGATGTACATATAGAGACTTTATGCATTGACTGCGAGCGTGATCGACATCAGCGCTGTACGTGTCAAAATATAGAACTGCTGCGATCATAAAATACAATGTTTGGATACGAAAAATGAGTATTCAAAAAAGAAAATACTGCGCCCTGAATTATAAGAACGAATAAGTGCGAGTATGTAAAATTTGTCGCTAATTCATTAACGAATCAAACTGGAATTGTTACTTATATTAATATAATATTTAAAAAACGTCTATATGTTAATATAAAAAATTTAAATAATTTAAATACTCATTAATAATTATTTATTAATTATTATTTGATTTATATATTGCATTTTTTAAATATATATTTGGAATGTTAGAAATTCATTAAATTATTGTATAGTTCAATAACATATCAACAAAACATATTGAATATTTATTTTTGTATCATATTATGGATCGAAATAAATTTTCGATTTTGCCTCTTTTACATTTATACTTGAAATTTTAAATGCTCATAACTTTTTTTGTATGCCTCAGACCACTGCCAAACTTCGCAATTTTTTAAAGCAAGTACTCTTCTAAAATTTCCCAAAGTTATAGCCAATTTGAAAGAGAGGTATTTTGGGAATAAATTAAAATGTGAATAACGGTTTTTATGCATTAATTTTAATTTCTACAGACGATATGGTAAAAAGTGCGATATCAACATAACCGTAATATACAGACACATTCTTAGAACATGAATGAATGATGAACTATAAGAATAATCTCTTATAAATCTATTTTTTTGCATTTAAATTTTCAGATATATTTAAAACTACGAAAAAACGATATATGTAAATATAATTTATATATTTTTGAATTTTTGAAAACCAAAATGATTTTTTTGTTTGATAGGTCATTTTTGAAAGGTATACCAATTTTCAACATCTTTGGAAGCATTAAGTTATTTTTGCCGTGTGTATTGAGTGATTTGAGATGGAATCTCTCAATAACAACTTATTATTATTATTGAATATAAATGTTGACAAATGTTAAGATACCTCTTTCGTCTTACGAGCAATCCTTAATTATTTCATAACAAGACAAAACTGAAGTTGACTACACGAATTACCCATTCAGATGAAATAACTTGTTTCGTTAAAAAATTGGTCCTTTCAATTGTATTAGTACGAAACCTGCAAAGTGAGTGTAAATCAAGCTCATTTTTCGGATGTCACACAATTAAAATAAAAATTGTCTTTTAATATCAATATTGTTTTAATGATTTCTGTTTTATCGCGATACAAAAGTAATCGAATGAATAATAAAAAATATTTCAATTCTTAGACACGTGGCGGTTTTTTGAAATTAAATACTTACTTGATTCTTAAATCTCCAGCCCTAGAAAAGTCGTCGGAACGTTCTTGCGTCCGGATTGCGTTCGGACACCGTTCGACGCCGTTCGGACACCGTCCAAATATTCAAAGTTCACATATTTGACGAAAGAAAGACATATTTTGGGAAAAACAAATAATCAAATGACTGCTGACATTATCAAATTGATGTTTTGACACGAATAAGATTCGTTTAAATATGAAAATATGCTGAAATTCATCAATACCAAATTGCAGTGAATTTACTTTATCGACCGAGCAACTTCCGATTTAACCAACCACTTTTATGACCCACGAAATGGAAATTTTTTTTAGAGTTTCATAACATTTTAAATTAACTCTTAGGCATTTTGCAGTGAAGCATTATTAATTTAAACTTGAAACTAAAGATTTGTGATATCTGGGAAAACTTCGTAAAAAAAACTCTTGAATTGAGAATCTTTTTTATTGTGAATGCACAATAAAAAATTAAAACTATTCATCAAGATTTTTCCATTTAACACATAATTTTTCGAGGTGAAAAATGTAACCAATTATCATATTAAAAATTGTATAAACGAAATTTGAACATTCGCGAAATCTTTGTCTACACTGTAAAAAAAATTGGGAAAAAACCAGAACTTTTTCCATGTAAAATAAGTGGAATATATCATGCATCCCTGGATTTTATCATTTTTAATGGTCTTTCCCAGTATCAACTGGAAGTTTCCAAAGTTTATGAATTAAACAAAAGAAGAGTATATGTCTTAACCTCTACTTTTATGTCATTTTTTTCCAAATGATTTTGGAATATCTCATGTTTTCCGGGAAAATATTCTCCATCCATTCGGGAAAAAACCCTTCATTATTACTGGCATCCATTTTCCAGTTAAAATTGCAGGTTTTTTCCAGAATCTTTTTTACAGTGAGTATTCTCCGGAAACCATGTAATAAGCAAGGTAATAAGTCTTGAAATTATCTGAAAAAAAAAGAAAAATGTACAATCGAATTAATAACTTTTAATTATATTATTGAAAAAGACAATAATTTCTTGTCTGTAGACTGTTTATTATATGATATATACAATATACTAATACGATCTTCTCAAAGTTTTCAAGTTTTTCCTGTATCCTGAATATAACAATCATTAATCAACTCAGTGCTTTTTTTTAAATTGTATTTCCCTAAAAATGATGGTATTCCTAAAAAAATAAAAAAACGGCTTCGTGTCTTTCAAATAATATGTCGAAAAATAAACTAGAAGTTTGGTAATTATTAGGTCAATATTTTGTCATAGTTGGTCTCTCAGGCGCAGTATTTCGTTTCGGACCCTTACTAAAAGCCGATTCCCATTTGAAATATATATGATTATTCTACACACAGTATTTTAGCTTCAAGAATAAGAACAAAAAAGTAAATTCAAAATAAAGCATATCAATTTATTCCCAATATAACATAATGCAGATATGTATCGAGTGCATGATTTTGATTAATTAAGATTTATGCATAAACATAAGCAGCGTATAACAGTTTTTTTGCTCGCACAAAATCGAGCATTTTTGACTACCAATACAATTTTTAGTTTCAGAATCGTTGTCGAAACTGTCGAAATATTAAACAATCGTCAGAAAAAAGACTTAATTAGAATCGCCGCGCAATTTCTACCTGCAATATGCTTGATTTCAAGGTTTGAGCCATATAGAAATAGGTCACGGAGAACATTGCATGACTATCAAATTCCTGTGGCAATAACTTTTTCATTTTTCTTATCTGATGGAACATCTGCTGTATCGCTTGTTGATTAGTGTATTGATATGAAAAATGTAAAACTCCAGCATATTGTTTGTTTTCTAAGAAATTTTCCAAATGACAATTTTACTGAAATAATTTAAAAACTGAAAAATCAATATTTCCAATAACGGACCAAATTCAAATGCTATAAATGCGCAATCAGAAGGTACGTTAAGACAAATATTTGTCGCAACTTCACTGCAAAAACTAGTGTTTTAAAATAAAACGTTTTGTACCACTTTTTAAAACGTTTTCAAGTGTTTTAAAATTTTAACCTATCTTTTTAACATGTGAAACACTATTTAGTGTTTTAAAATCGAGACAAAATAAAACGGTAGTTTTTGCAGTGTTGACAGACAAAATTGTCCAGATGCTTTTGACCATTTTCAAACAACAAATAAACTGCACTCAACACTGCAAAAACTGTCGTTTTATTTTAAAACACTCAATAGTGTTTCACAT
>JABFPD010000615.1:0-10734 GCA_022817545.1 Cremastobaeus sp. ZL-2020 | reverse complement strand
TACATTTGTTGCATGTTCCTATCGTTTTAAGTAGAAAATTTTTACGATATGCTGAATTTCGTTTTAAAAATATTATAAAAACTCGGAAATATCATTTAGTAAATAATTCAATTTCATTATAATGTAAATAAATTTAAAAATTGTAGTTTATTTTAATTTGATATATTGAAAAAAAATTATGTTGTTCTCTAAAACTTCTTCAAAATTCTTTAAAACTTCCAAATTTTTCACGTCTTTTATAATTTAGTGTAAAAAAATTTCAATGTTTCTTCAACATTGTTTGAACGTTGAAATAACTTTCTACCAAAGATTTTTCAACGTTTATTCAGCATTGTTTAAAGATTGAAATCACGTTGGAAATTTGGTTAAGATAACCCTCTCCAGCCGGACATTCGGTGGTTATTTCAACGATATGCCAACGTTTTTTCAACGTTTCCGTCAACGTTATTTCAACGATGAATCAACAACTGTGCTCCCTTAGGGCATAGAATGTTTATCATTGCTTATAGTGAGTATGATTTTGCATGTAACCTTCAAATAAAAATTTCCGAATAGCTTTCTTTTCGGTGCATATGCCATTTTATTAAAACTAAAACATTTTAAATAAAGATATTTAATTATATGTTACTATAACCTGTTATACATCACGCAAATTATAATCATAAAATAATTTTAAAATCCCTGCTGAGAGTAATGAACATACCATACACATATTTTCGTATTGCAAAAATCGTATGTACGATTATACATCCCCCAGAGCACATATCCGCGTATTTGGTTCGAATACAAGGATATTCCACACGTATTACTATTTCGATGTGGAATCCACGCGTATTCGAGCCAAAATAGACAGACATTACGCGGCTGTGCTTTGCGCGATACGAACTCATTTTCGGCTGCGGCAATAATACGTATATACGATCATCGTATATATATAGTCATACTTTTCATTTTAAATATGATAATATGTACATATTTTAGTACTGCAAAAATCGAATATACGCTCGTACATATGCTCGTGTATACGATCGTATGTTCTTCATTTTTAGCACGGACAAAATCAATAAAAACTTGTTTATAAATATTAATCAGTATTTTTTTTAATAATAATAACAATAACAGATAAATAAAAGTTATTGCAATATGAATGGCATTATTCCATTGTCAGTCTAAACGTTGTTTTTAAGAATAAAAATAAAAATGAAACTACATTTAAATTAAAAATCCTAAGCTCTTTTCGTTTTTATCTTGAAACTCTAATAATAAAATGGCATTTAAACCTACTTTATAAAGTGAAAAAGGAAAATTGTCTCTTGTATAGAAGAATAGTAACTGAAATATCTACATGTTTTCATTCAGAGGGATTTGTGCAAAATTAATCTTACTTGATTTATTTGTAAAGTTGATGGTTGCGAGTTTTTAGTAACAAATGAAAATTGTTTTTAGCACAGAAATTATTAACATATAAAAATATAACTTGTGGAAAATACTAACTACACTCTCGATGTGTTGAATAATAGAAAATGTAATTAGTTAAAAACATTTTATTATTATTTTCGTGTGCCATTTGAACATAATTTTATTCGCATTTATACACTAAAAACATAAATAACCAAAAGTATAGTAATTTCTATTTACTAAAAATTGACGATCATCTTTACAGTTCAATTGAGTAAGGCTAATTGTGCACAGCAATGAGATAAAACTGACAACGAAAAGAACTAGAGACTACAATTTGTTCTGCACAGTTTTTTGATTATACTTGTAAATATACATGTGTGTAATAAGTAACTATATATTCTAACGATCAATGATATTGATAATTAAAAATAACTAATCCATATAAACATATCCTAATATTTCGGGCGCACTGAAAAATCAGTATCGTTATTTTTTTCCGTCCGTCGTTATCATTACTTTTCTTAAGTATGATATATACATGGATTATTGGACGTCAGATCAACTCTTTTGATTTTAGCGATCTTAAATTATTAGAAATGACGATAGACGATTTTTAACATGGTACATTATATACATAGATCATCAACGCCGTGCAAATCGATGGAATCGTGTACAATTCAATTTGATATAAAATTAAACGAAACGCTACGAAAAAATGCTGCAAAACTATATACAATAATTTTGACAACTTTAAATTTACAATTGAATTTTTTCGAAATAAACCAATATGGTTCATTTTTATAATCACATATGATTTGAAACAAATAAACTTAAAGAAGATAACAACTAAATTATCTATTTTTCAGAAATGTTAATTCTTCAATATTTATTAAACATGCAACCATATTTTTATTGAATCATATAAAAAATATATTTGATTTTTCAAATTACGTTATTGTTAACAGAATGCACAAAATAAACGAATAATCAATAGAGATCTTAAAAAAAATTTTCGTCCATTTCATTGAGCATTAAATTCTTTAATTTGTTCAACATAAGAAAAGTAAATATTGATAACAAAATGTCCTTCTATATAGATTCCACAATAAAATAGAACAAAAAAAGGAAAATAAGATTTCGGATGGAAAAAATTAAATCAATAAAATATTCAAAAAATATTTGTGAATGGCATTTTTTAACTTTCTCATAAATTTAATTATCGACAAAGCAACATTTATCTTCATGTTTGCTCAATGAAATGTGATTATTTAATTCAAGACATTCAGTATTTTTTACTTAGTCATATTTACGAAAATATAACATTGTATTCAAATTGCAAGAAAATTTAACGTTTATTAATTATATGCAGATGGAGCAAATAAAGTTTGTTGTGAGAAGAGTCGAATTATTTCTGTTTACGAAAAGAAATTCTTCTTTTTTATTATTATTATTGAGATTTTTGAAATGGATAGAAAATATGTCAATTAATTGTTTACTTTGCTAAGTAATTCCTTTTAATTAATTAAAATGGACCACAAAAATGCTGAATAAATTTGACATGAAACAATCCACGTATAATATATTAACGTGTGAGTGAAATATTTACAATTGCAAATAAGTGTAATCATAATGGTGTAGGCACTATGGCTTCGGATGTACGCTATAAACTGTGCATGAAAGTACATCCTTAAGAGATTCCGCGAGGAAGTTTATACACAGTTATGCCGCATTGAACGATAGATGTAAGAGTTTAAAATGAAAACCGCTGAAACTTCCTCTAAAAATCTCTTAATCAGGTCAAAAATGTCATTGTATCCTGAAAGAATCTTAGACGAATCAATTAATTACAATATTGAATATGTGTTCACACGAGACGATGTAGCCTATCGGTCGTTTCGATATTTCCTTTGTCGAATTGACGCGCACCTTCAAGTTAACGAGACATGGGTTTTGCATTCGTTAAACGTGTTTGTATACAGTAACGATTTGCGTGTTCTCTTTGAAAGAAAGATTTTCGAGGAGTCAAAATCGGAGGAAAAAAGAAAATGAAAATGACGAGCGAAAGGGTGGGCTCTTGTTTAGAAATTTTAATTTCCATGAAGCTTGTAACATTATAATAACAATTTCCATTCTTTATCTCCAGGTGAAACATACGACAAAAACAATAAAATTTCTATGCGATAACGCATTTTATTGTTAACATTCATGCTCTATAGATGTTTAATCTATAAAGTACAAGAGTGCCTTAATTTTCTTATAAATACTTCTCAGAATATAAAAGTTGAATGTACTCAAGGGACAATGTACACATTTTCATTACATGAGACCATAGATCATGAACGATTAAAATAAAATGCGTTTGTTCTTGAATTATTTACATAGATTAGACACAGGATCAGAAGCATAATAATACAAACTATTATACCCAACTTATTTCGTGTAAACAATAACGAATTTCTAATTTAAATATATATCAATAAATAACAAATTTCGAAGAACACAATGAAAGTGAGTTTCTAATCATCCCTGAAGGTTTTTATCACTCCTGTTCATTCACCAGCATTCTCAATTAGTATTCGCAAACCATAAGATTTCTTTTACTCGTCCAACTTTCAAAACTTTCACGGAAATCAAAATTTCCCATTCCAATACAAACTGCCCCTCAAAAGTCAAAAAGATACGCAAAAACCACCGAGCGGCTCGCAATATCGTAAATACAATCAGGTTTAGTAAAAATTCTAGATGACCCATAGAGTTTGGTAATCGCACACGGAAATTCAGAAGAAAATCAACATAAAAACGAAAATAAAATCGTAATTCTAATGTTACATTAAATGTACAATACAAATAACCTTCTGCAGCAGGTCACTAGAATAGATTGAATGGTATCAAATTCATGCAAATTGTGTTCCTGTTTTGCGAGCTAAATGGCACGACGAAACATTAATACAACGGAATCACGTTCTACCAATGTATCTCAAAAGCTAGTCCGAATTAATTTCGTGTCAATAGAACTTTTCCATTAAGGAACTTTAAGAAGTTATCTACAGTTAATAGCTTCTGAGCTTTCTCATAACAGTGGAGCCTTCAGTCGGTTCACCTCCAGTAGCCAAACCGTGGTGATTGTATAAAACGACGTTGCAGAAGGTTCAACTTCAGCCAAAGCTTGACTTTACTGGTTGCTTTTTCTGCATCATGCACTATCGGACGGGAGCGACCTGGTCTTCATTTTCTTTTCTCGTTTTCATCATTAATTAAATTTCTTTCCTTCGCTCTACTGTACTTATCCTCGTAGTCAGCTTGAGCCCCTTAAGTTCAACTTATGATTAAATTGCACGGTACTGCCTTCCCTATAAAGGCTCATGTTCTACAAACAATTCAACGACTTATCACGTACGAATCAAGGCGACGATGCTCGAGCACCGATCTGTTAATCCACCGTCGCGTGATATGTTTGCAAACGTGCCTGAAACTAGCCTCGCGTCATCAATCGTTGTGCTTCCTACGGGACGTCAAACTGCGATAAAAAGCGTCGATCGCAGCTCAAAAAAGTCGAATTCAGATCGAACGAGGCTAGCTTTGTGCGCGTTTTCTCTCAGGCAGTTTGAAGATGCAAAGGTATGAATTATTGATTTGAAGAAAGTTGAAAGGAGGGGGTAGAGGGTTCAGGATGGACGCATGCAGGGTTCAAGGATACTTTTGCACTGAGAAAATATCGGGCGTGAAATCATTGATAAGTACAGACTGACTTCATGAAACAAGAGGTTGTTCTCCTAGCGACGGTTTATATGTGAATTTATGTGTCTTTATTCGGTTATCTGTGGGACAGTGATCCTATCAATTTTGAATTTAAATTGTAAAATCGAAGAGGTCCCGAAGACCTTCGTCTACACCTAATGAAAACGCATAGTCGCTTTCTGAAAGCGGAGGCTCCAGTGACAAAAGAGATTCGCCGAGATCCAAGATATCTGTAAGACAAAATAAACTGCCGTTAATTATTTTTATTATTAACAAACACTTATCAGATTTTGTGACAACACCTTTAAGCAATCTTTCATGTTTCATCATTGTATGCTATTTTTCGACAAATTGTTATCAATAAAGAACATGCAACTAACATGTCAGATTTTTGTTGAAGCGATTGTTGACATGAATAACATTTTTAAAAACTATCGATCATTTCAGTAAGAATATGAACAATGAAACGAGGATGTCCGGCAACCTTGAAATTTTGTAAAGTAAATAATCGTGGATGCAAACTGGTAAGATACGTCGCTTTCACTTTTCCAGGTACGCATTGCACCTGCCGATCACTGCACGTATAAGTCAAATTAACAATAAAAGAAAAAAACGATGCCTCATAATGCACTGTAATTTCATAGGATATAACAATAATGAATTATATTGTTTTTCAACTATAAAATTATTTATCAATTATTGATAAGTAGGTAAATCAATTGCTTAACTACTGTACTATCTTAATAAAGTCAGTGT
This sequence comes from Cremastobaeus sp. ZL-2020, assembly GCA_022817545.1. NCBI lineage: Eukaryota > Metazoa > Arthropoda > Insecta > Hymenoptera > Scelionidae > Cremastobaeus > Cremastobaeus sp. ZL-2020. The sequence goes on along the minus strand of JABFPD010000615.1, from coordinate 4,839 downwards.
TTAATCATTGGAAATATGTCGATTAGATTTTATTTCCCAACACTCTTGAACATCGAAACAGTAATTGTTATTTAAAAAATACCGTTCTCAGCAAACTTGCAAAAACCTTGTGCACAGTTGTATCCATCCAATATTTACTTAATACAAAAGAAAGTCGTTCAATTGATAGTTTTTAAGAGTATCGCTCTGTTAATATGAATTCCTAGATATGTCACAATGATGTAATAATAATTTTGAAATAACTACCGAGTGATAATTGAAATGATCAAGGCTTATTATCGCATTCCAGACAAATTTAGTATTGCTTATTGGGCTGTCGTTCTGAGCCATTACCTAACTAGAACTCTGTCTGTGATGTGACTTTCAGATAAATAACACACATGTCACAGCTAGAGTTCCATCAGGGAGTGGGTCCAATAGTTCCAGTTGTTTCTCGTCGCCTCTTGAATCCACTTTACTGGTAACTTTTTGTTAGAGGCGTCCGGACACACCGCACAATTGAACAAAGTATAGAATGTAAATTCGGTCGTACCTAGCATGCTATTCTGGTCTTCTGTTTGAAGTTGGTACTTTCCTCCTCCCATAGGACTAAAGTCGTCCGACTCGCTGAGTAAGGCGTCTCTCATTCCAGCGGACATGTTTCCGTTCTCGACATCAACGACCGGCGGATCGGAATGTGTGGTCTCGTCAGGGAATATCGTGTCGTCTTTACTGTTTCTTTCGGCTCTAAGCACGAAGTCAGGCGGTAGAGAATCGAGACAGGACGCCTTGAATGATACCTCGTTCGTCGTCGCCGCTGGCACCGCCGTCGTTGCCGTTGTTGTCGTTGTATGAGGTACAGGTGTCTTCACTGGTAGATCATCCGGGCATAAAAATACTTCTATTTCTCCATGCGACGACCGCATATGAATTTGAAGCTGCAATACCAAATTTTCATACAGTTCATTTCGTTTTGCATATTCTTTTAACACCGCAGGGCGTTTGTGAAGCGTGCAGTTGGCTTTATCAACATTTTTTTATTTAAAATTTTCCAATGCAAGCAATAAATCAGGTTCTAATCTAATTTAAATGTGTCTGCATTTGATCATCGCTGATAATTCTGTTTAATTTATATAGTGGAGAAATATTATCAACATTGTTCTGTCTTATATAATGAATTGTTTCATAAGTACTGTGAATTGCAAAAGACTACAATTTGACCTTAAAATAATAAAAAAACGTTGGTTTAATAAAAATGTGCGTATTATGTATTTTGCGTCACGAAGATGGTGGTTATTCAACGGTGCTCAAAAATGCGTGTATATAACCATACAAGTGTGTCAACTGAAGTCAAGTCATACAAGTCTCAGGGAAATGATACAATGAATCACGTCATTGTGACACTGCAAGTTGCAACTCCTTTGAAAATTGAAACGATTTGTCCAAGTGAAAATGAATAACGAAGCAGGTTTTTACAGTAAGGAGTAATAATGAACGCATTTGTACCTTAGGTTGACCATAATTATTAATAGGGTGAGGAACATGGAGGGTAGCTTCAGGCGGTGCTTTAACTGCCATGATGGCTTGATCCTTATATGCTGTGACAGATCGCAAATCATGGTACGTGACATATGCGAATTGCCGATCCGCTGAGAGTTCCCTCAGGTCCTTCTCTGCACCATGGATCAAACGGTCCAATGCATTTTCCTTAGCTTCTAGGTCCTCGACTTCCTTCCTAAGATTAATTATATCGCTTCGTTCGCTAGGTAATTTACCACCCCTAGAACAAAAGCGTGCCTCCATTAATTTCTGTACATTGATTTATCTACAGTATAGGAAACTTCATAAATAGTCTTATTGATTGCGGCGTTGCAAAGAAAGCCGAAATGGAATTTACGAATAAAGTTGCCCTGATGTCCACTTACTTCCACTGGATATTATTTTTACTCTTCTTTTCCACAATACCAATGCCTTCCAGCACATTGGTAATGTCATAAATACGACGCTTCTGAACTTCCAATTTTTCCGAGGCCACGTTTAAGTCTACTACTCCATCGCTACTATTTTCTACCAAGTTGATAAACTTTTTGGTAAGTAAGCTTAGAGAGGTATCGTACCGTGTCCTCTCTACAGTCTTATCTGCAACGAAACAGTACAAATAAGACGTTATGTCACCTAATGTACCAGTCAAGGACGTAAGCAAGAGCATTTACTTTTCGTGGGTGTGTGACCTGTCAAAGAATTGGACCCTGTTCTTCTGCGTTTACCCCTCGGGGTTTTGAAGGCAGGCTGACTGGGACCAGTCATCCCCACTTCTAAATTCAGTCTTCTCTTGACAGCTTGAACTGATATCTGAAATATTCACAATGTTAATGAAAATAATGCAGAACAATATTCTTTTATACTATTTTATTTATAATTACAGAAATAAATTGACAAAACTAAATAAAATGAAATTCTATCGGACAGGAAAGAACAATTGCTTTTGATTAATTAGTTAAGCAATTTTACCTCAGTTCTGGGTGGCGGTTGCATGGGTACTTTTCTTGTCACTTGATAACAAGGCGTTTGTCCATATTGGTGGTCTTGTAAATGAGGACTTGGAGTTTCCTCTGCTAATTTCTGAGCTTGGACTTCATCCGAAGATTCATCGTCGATATATTCCTCTTTTACTGAAAACCCAAAAGTTCATTTTAACTGGCTGCATTTCACAAGAGAAATGTTCGGTCAAAGGGCTGACTGAACGATCAGTCAGCTACAAAAACGCGTGCGAATTGACAAACTGATAACGAACACAATGACGAGCATGTCAACACTCAAGTTGCCGGTTGTTACCTCGAATGATGTTTTGATCTTGTGCTCTTTCACGTGGAGTTCCCAGGATCGGGTTAACCCCATGTGTGAATTTTGCTTCGATTCTATTGGTTATGCCCGAGGTGCATGTTCGGCAATAAAGTCAGATTAACCACATTGGTGTCAGAACGTCAGTCAAAGTCAATGAACCGCGCGCATGAATGTTTTTCCCAATGAAACCAAAATATTGTGCGCGTTTCGAGCGAGTTGCTGTGCACTGACAACCCGACGGTGTGGCAGTGCCAGTCCCGAGCTGGTATGAAGCGGACATAACCTTAATGGCCCGGGCACAGGCTGGAAACTGCACCAATACCGGCCGCCCATTGACGTCGAGGGAAATCAGCTGGCGGTCATCTCGAGAACTTTTCCCAGCCATAAATCATAATCCGGGCTGCCAGGTAAGCCCACAAAGGACGCCAGAGCAAAACAATTTCCACTCTGTCGACGCCGGGCATTATTAATTGTCCGACTGCGAACGCATAATGATTCTCGCATACTTTTCCACTAATCTTTCGTGTTCGACTGCAGCTTTGATCTCGGCTTTGTCGTCCTCGGTCGGGCTTTATCGGCCCTTTATCTGTTGACTCGAATTTCATTCGCTTTCGGGGCACTTTTCGACAATCGTCATTTTCGAGTGCAAGAGGCTGCCATTTTTCAAAACGCTCGTTAGCAGTTTGTCAACAATTGCGCCGGTACGGCGAGTCCCAAGCGCGACTTTTCGACAATTTCCGCTGGCAATCGCGATCGCGAGGAAAAATTAGCGTGGTGGAACCGGTGAAAATCACGCCGCGAAGACAAAGCGCCGGTTCTTCGGGCGAGGCTCGTCGGTTGTGGAATTCCAGCGCAGGAATTTAATCTGATTACTGGACACCGCGTGCAAATGACCTGCCATTTTTCCAAGTGCAATTGATAATCGCGAGCCGCGCCCACAGGTGCCGTTTACGTTGTGATTTTTGCAGCGGCGTTAATTGTTGCCGGTTTCGCAATGGTGGTGTGAAAAATAGCCGATAGCTCCACTTATTTTATAGTCCATTATCCGCGCTGTGTTTGATGACACCGGTCGCTCATTTCGAAACGATGCAGAAAGCGTGTTAGCTAACGCTCAAAATAAGCCGAATCAAATATTTTGGACTTTGGTGCGCGCGGCATTGGTAAACGAACCGAGCTGGAGATTTCGGGCCGCGCTCGCACGTGCACACGGCGGGTATCGAAATAGGTGTAAGTCGGAGCGGAATCGAGCGAAGCGCGGCTCACGGCGAGCCGCGTTTGGCTTATTGGATTACACTAATGAGACTAATGAAGTTAGCCGGGTGAAAAGTATGAGCGGAAAGCGTGCTCGGTGGACGAGGCCGGCGGTTGTCTGCGGCAAGGTGGCTGAATGAAAGAGGCTATTGAGAGGTCGATCGAGACGGATGTATAAATAGAAAGCTGAAAACAGAAGAAGGAGCACTTGTTTAGCGTGAAATTGTCGAAACGGTTGTGCCGAGGCGTGCGCACACGAGCACGCGGTACGGGCTGTTTTGCAGCGCGGCTCCGGAGCTGCTGAAATTGGTCGTTCGATAAGATCTGTGCAAACTTACTGAATTTCAGGTGACTCATATCAGGTGTCACAGGCCTAGCGGGATCCTCCAGGATTACCTGTCTTTTGTAGCGCGGCATTTTGGCCGAGGTTGAGGTGTAGCTGGAAAAGAAATCGCATGGTTAATTCCTCGAAGACTGACATCCAATACGCGCTTGCGATCTACAATGTAGACGAAAATGCCATCGGAGAGTGCAGCTCGAGCGCGGCGGGCAAACGCGCAAACTGTCACATACGCGAGCGCTGCATCGACGGCATCAATTGGCTTTCGTGGAGACGCGTCGATCTGCATCCGGCGGGACGATTAATTCGGCGCGGCGGAGCGGCGTTTTTGCGTCGGAGCGGCTGCGTGCGTGCATGCTAAAACGCCGCAGAAAGTGGCATTGCGAGCGGGCGCGAGCACAGTCTCGGGTTCGCGGTCGCCCGCG
>JABFPD010000614.1:0-10733 GCA_022817545.1 Cremastobaeus sp. ZL-2020 | reverse complement strand
TATATACTGTCGTGTGAATTAATGATTGATACAATCTAAATTGAAACTAAGCATTAATACACGTGTCTACAATACAATACAAAATGGTTTGATTTTTAAAATTTTTATATAGTTTAAGGGGATGGTTCAAGTCCTATTTCTAAAGCATTGACCATATTTCTGATTATGTCAGTTGTGTAGCTAATTCAGGTTAGAATTTTTAACAAAAAAATATACCAAGGCATTGATTCATTTGAATACTTTGTCATGGTTATGACTTTGTTATATATTCAAGCGTCCTTTTTGCTGGGTAACTGATATAAGTTTGGAATTGATCGAAGATATTGAACCATCCCCTTAAAGAACTCATTTTCAAACATTTTAATAAGCCTACCTTTCAAGAAATATTTATTAAACTATTAATAAGCCAAAGAAGACAATTACAGATTGAAAAAAAATGACTTATCTTACTTGACAAGTAAAATACAAACTGGCTTTGCTTGTCAAGCATAATTTATTTTATTGAACTATCGAAGTTTTCAGGCAGAAACATTTACTCTTTCCACATAAATATTATGTTTTTCCATGTTCGGGTAAGCGCGAGTTAAAGTTCTGAGTTAGTTCACAAATATAAGTTCAATAGTTAACATCCTCGTCTCTACAGCAGATTTTAAGTGTGAAAAAAGATTACAATATGTTTAAACCTGGTAAGCCACCTAAGGTGGACCCCCAAAAAGTAATAGATCTGGTTTTGAAAAATAGCGAAACAATTTTGCTTCCCGATAATAAGATTGTTTCAAAAGCACATGCTGTGTGGAAAACAATTTCGGAAGCATTAAATAAAGCGAAATCGCCCGAATCTTTGTACGTTTTTGTATGTAATGACATCGAAAAAGTTCGGCAAAAGCTATTAATAAAAGAAAATCAAATTTCTGATCCTGTTTTGGACGAACCAAGTGACAGCATGTGAGTGAAAATATTAATTTTATTTTGATGTTTAGACTCTTAATGATTGAGTTCTCTTCAGAAAAGTTTATTATTTTAACAGGAATGAATTGATCATAATATGTTGACAATAATGTTTTGCAAATTTTGAACACTTTTGACTGAGTAAACATTCCTATGCACGTGACTAAACTAAAAAACACTATAGTTTTAGCGAATTTTACATGCAATACTTTTTGTGAAATCTCCACAAAACCGAACTACTGCTTCACGCAAAAGCGGACAGCAATGCAGCTTTATTGCTCCAGCGTAGCAAAATAAAAAAAGACACAACTCTGAGGGATTTTCCCAAGAATTAAGGGGTTTTTTTATTTCTGCTGCCCGGGAGCGAAAAAAACTACTTAACGTCCTTTTTTTTGTGTAGATGCGAAAAAACAATTTTTCTTTTTACGGTAAAAGGATCATTTTAAAAAACTGTAATTCTACAGCGAATGAACTATTTGTAAGAGTGTATGTATTATACAACGTATTCATATTATACATATTTTTCAAAACATTTTTTTAAAACAAGTTGACTCTTCATTTAATAAAAATACCTCCACATTCTACTATAATTAATCATACCTTTGATGATTTCTTTATCACATGAAAAAGGCATGAAAAAGAATAATAATTAGAGTAGATTTTTAAGAGATTTATAATATGAGGTAAGAAATCGAAAAAAAACGAAGCATTAAAATTAAAAACAAGGTACTAAATTCGTTTATGCTATGCCTAACACTAAACGCTTGTTAGTTTATACGATTTTTGGATTCTGCTGACTTTACGGTAAAGTTGGCAGAAACTTAAAAATTAGAAAAAAAATAAGAGCACAAAAATAATGATTTGAGCATTTAATTAGCAATAATTAAGCACTAAAAGTGTATGTAGGTTTAATAATATTTTTTGGATTCTGCTGACTTTATGGTAAAGTTGGCAAAAACTTAAAAATTAGAAAAATAATAAGAGCACAAAAATTATGATTTGGGCATTTAATTAGCAATAATTAAGCACTAAATATTTTTATAATTTACAAGGTGTATTGCCAACATGTGCCAGCTGACTTCACCGACATCAAATTCTACACCTGCAACGAAATTCATTAAGCTATCAGCTATAAACTGCTTATCTAATCCTAGTGTCAACGTTGCAACGAATAAATCAGCCCTTCCGTCCATATCCATTGCAGGACCTTTAATCATTGGAACTACTGGATCATCCCATATTTCAAATTTAACACAATCCGCTACTACAACATCATTCGTGAAGACCCAACCTGCAAGTACGAACATGGCTTCAATAACGAAACTAAATGTAACATATCAAAACAAAACTTTTGATATATATCAAATTAAAATATTCAAAAATTAAAAATTAAAATGCAATAAAGTTGATTGCAATTTAATCGATTATCAAATAAATGATGTTTACATCTATATTTCGAAATATCTATACAATTTGTTACAGAACAAAACTAGAAAATTGAAAAATTGTATACTTTTCGTTTTTTCTTTTATTTCATATGTTAATTTTTAATTGTAAAATTATATATTATAATAAGATTTGCGAATAATAATAATAATTACTTACATCATTATAAAAGAAACAAAAGAAGCTAATAATTAAATTTTTTTTCTACAGAATAATAATTTATATTATTTTTACTTAGACATAGCGTGGGAATCTTTAAAAAAATTTGAATGAGAAAAGTACTTATAGGATAATATAGACTGTATTCGGCTTTGACAACTGAAAAAATAAATTTCTCAAAAGGTGTCATTTAAATTCTTTCGTAATATCAAAAGAGTAAAAGACATCGCGAGTTGAAAGAAAAAAAATTATTGTTTTCGATTATCTCAAAATTTACGGTGATTTACAGTCATCTGAACAAAAAAATTAAAAGCAATAAAATGTGCGTATTTTTTAAATAGGATTATTAACGATTTTACACTGAAAAAAAATTGGTTGGTCAAATAAATATTTACGGTCGTTATTATGAATTCCTGAACTTTGTTATTAAATGCAACAAACTGAGACTTATATTATACGTCTTGAGTCGAAGAAATCCGAGAAAAATGAGGTTAAAACGACAGGTGAGTATACTCACCTGTCGTTTTAGTTAATTTTACTACTCTACGTTTTAGTTAATTTTACTACTCTAATTTAACAACTTGCGTCGTACAACTCAAGTAGTAGATTTAACATCCATTTTTTTCAGTGTAGAATTCAATTTTTTTTATACTCTAGTCCTCTTATTGCACTCTAGTCAGTAAGAGGAAATAACAAACGATATTGTTAAAATTTTTTTGCAATTTCCGTTTATCAAGGAATCAATATTTCAATAATTTTTTTATCGGTGTTAGAAATAAATTTTATTTCAAAATTATTATGAAAACGCATTATTTAGAAATTTATGTTTCGATAGAAAAAGTTTATAGTATTAACAGAACAATAATTTTCTAAGAACTGGACAGAAAGGACAGAAAGGACACTTTGTTTTTGCAGTGTAATTCAGAAATTTATTTAAAGTAATTAAATATTTCGCAATTCAATTGGTTTTCCTGACTCTATAGGATAATAAATTTTTAAATTAAATATTGGTTTTTTGATAATAAGTGTTACAAATTGATTCTTTCAAATTATACTCATTTAATAAATTTAATAAATAAATTTTTAATTTATTTATTGAATTAAAAAAAAATTTCTAATTTTTAGGTTTTGTTTATATTTATACCTTATTTCTTAAGTCAACCGTATTTTCCATATTTACAAGTAAAGTACATTGTCTAGTACTATACTAAATTTTTTAAAAAATGAGCTATACAATTGAGACATGGACCTTAAAAAATAAAAGATACCATCCCTGGTTAAAGTCAACCAATAATTCATAGAGTTTTGATATTGAAAATTCGATATCAAAACGTAGTCGAAAAATCAATTACTGTATCTATATGAAACTTTTTCAGAAAATTGTTTAGAAAACATTCATGAACTCTTATGAAACGTCTCCGTTTAAAAGTATATGTCAAATTATAAGGTTTCATTATTCAAAAATTAAATTATAAATTTATATCTACTTCGAGATCTATTTTTAAAAAGAGACGTTTCATAATAATTCATAACTGTTCGTTGAAAAATTTGTAGGGTCATATAGTTTTGGTGATTGATTTCCAACTACGTTTTGATATCGAATTTTCAATATCAAAATTCTATGAATTATCGGTTGACTTTAACTAAGGATGAGATGTGAAAGTGAAATTTTACATAAACACTTTGAAAAAGAAATACAATTTCGTGAAATGGTATTTTACTTCGAATTATAATGGTTCAGAAGTTCAAAATTCGAATTTTCGGGGTAAAGTACGTTGAAAAAAATTCGAATTAATCTCCAATATTTCTTCGAATTATAGAGGCAGGGATGCTCATAATCGATTACTTTCATTAACGATTACAGTAATATTAAAGATTATTTTTTAATAAGTATTTATGAAAGGATTAATTACTTATTAAAAACAATAATCAGTAATCATGAAAGCGTGATTATCAATTAAAAAATTAATCCGTAATCCTAATTAAGGGGACACCCAAGTCGAACTGCTAAAATCTTCAATTTTCAACCGATTTTCATAATTTTTTTTATTTTAGTCTTTACTAATATTCAATTACGGATTTTCAATGTAATTTGCAAAAAGAACCAAAATTAATTGTTCATTTATAACTTTATGTTGAAAACATAGGTATTGTCAAAAAGTCTTCCGGATCCTATTTTTCAGAGGATCTACTTCATATTCAATTTTTTTTGTTTAGAATATCCAGGAGAACAATTCTGTTAAACAGAATTTTGAAATTAGTGAAAAAAAGAAAGTTATGTGAACTTTTCTGAAAATGTGTGAAAAATACTACAAAATCATGTAATTTCCACACTAATATAGTTCTAAAATTTTTTAAAAGTCATATATCAAAAATCTGTTAACAGTTTTCTTCCTTATAGTTTTCTAAATAAAAAGTATAAAGAAGTAAGCAATTTGGATAATAATTGGGGTCCCGGGAACTTTTTTTGTCCGATAAATCACTGAAAATAAAAAGTCGAGATAATTGCGTTTAAAGTTTTATTTTAATTCAACAACGCATTTTAACTGATAATACTGCTTTTTCATTTACTGAATTTATTCTCCTATGCCTGGACCATAAGTGGGACCTTTTTTCTTTTTTTTGGCTCTCTCAATTTGAGTTTTTTTTGTTTTTCCGCTTTTCAAAGGTATCGATTTTCTTCTGTGCCTCGAATCTCACTGGGCCTAACGCTCCTTCTGTCACGATTTTTGGCTATTGTAACTGAATGTACGTATGAGTTAAAAGGTGGGAAATTCTCCCATTAATACACGTTATAACCCCAAATAGATATATATTCCCGTTGGACAAAATGCTATTATTTACTGCATTTGTAAGAAAAAGCATAGTGTGCTATATGTGTGAAATATTAGCGATTCACATTCGCGTGTTGACAACACTCGCTTCGCTCGTATTGTCAAATCACGCTCATTCAGAATCGCCAACTTTTTCCACTTATGGCACAATATACTATTTCATCTCATTTCCCTAGGTGCGGAATATACTATTTGCGCCCTAGGGCGCTAAAAATTCAAAGCAGCCCGACCCTGAGGGCTCAGCCCAAAGGCTTAGGGCTTTTTTTAATTTGTTGCCCGAGGGCGAAAAATACTATATTACACCCTACTTTCAAGGCGTAAATCTTCCGTTTTTGTGCAGCCATGACAAAATTTTTTTACTGCTTTCATATGAATTTGAAATATAAAAATATAACACACACACACGCACAATAGAATTACGAAAATCCCGTATAAATTAAAAATTAAAACCGGATTTTTGGTCATTTTTTACTTATTTCGCTATTATTACCGAAAATAATTATATATATAATTATATATATGTACAAAAAGGACATATATATATATATAAAATTTAGCTTATTTCAAACTTACTTGTTAATTAACAATTCATAAAATGTAAATGATAACGACTTCAACAGTAAGACTGATAATTAGTTTTTATACTTCTTATCAGTTTAGTAACTAAAAATCATTAGAAACTAACTTTTTTATTGATTATTACAACAAAGAAGTGTTGTAATATATCTTTTAATATTTTCTCGTTCTTGACTAGCAAAATTTACTATAAAGTGGCCAATAACTGCTGATTGCTTGACAATGTCCATGTACAACTAATATCAAATGTATACGTCATTTCCATACTTGTATGTGTCTTTGTTTACTTTTGCGTGTGCAAATATATTTCTCTTTGTCTTACTTATTGAAAATCCAGGTATGGAAATACCGTATAGAATTTGAATGGCGCTAGCGTACGGTAACACTGAAACTCTGATTTTGCTGAGTCATACACGTTTAAGGCTTGAAAACCTTTTAAAATTGAAACAAAATTTCATAATCATAACAAAATATTGAATTTAACTTTCAACTGATGAATTATATTTTAATAAATATGTATTTTAAATTCACGAAAAATTAGTTTCTATACAGTTAAGATATGGATTCGAAACGGAATTCTTCTTCTCTCAGTTTCGTTCATCCTATTGTATTGACATCGAAGATCTTCTTTTGTTATGATAGTTACCGAAACGGAGCCCCTAAGTTTAGTTTCAATACGTAACGAAACTAAACCTCTAGAATCATTTAGTTACAGTATGCACTACGAAACTATTTTTCGTTTCGTTTCGTTTTTCATCCCTGATTAGTACAAACAAGACACGGAGAAGACATGATTTTTAAAGGTTCCTTATTATTTACAGCTGGCGATACACCAGCTTCTGCTTCGCTTGGTGGCTTTAAGGAATCAGTTGCAGCTTTTAGACTATGTCGAACGTGTTTAACAACCAAAAATGACTGGAAAAATGATTTCAATGAAAATAATTTTCCACGAAGGACTATGGACAATTATAGATCTCATTGCGATGCTGTTAATGAACCAAATATTAGAGTAGACACTAAAAAATATTGGCAAAAATTTTACGGTATAAATTGTATTAGTCCATTGATAGATGTGTGTGATGTAACACAATGTTTGCCACAAGATATTATGCACACACTACTAGAAGGGGTCTGTGAAGTTTCTGTTCGAGCATATCTTCGGTATCTTGTGATAGAAAAAGAATTATTTACTGTTAACATGCTGAACGAAAAAATGGATAATTTTTACTTTAGTTTTTTCAAGGACAATAAGCCAGCACGTATAAATAAAGATCAACTAAAACGAGAAAATACTTTGAGTCAAACAGCATCGCAAATGATTGGTCTTCTTCACGCATTACCGTTTTTAATTGCAGATTTCATAGATAACGAAGTTGAAGAAGATTATGTACAATGTTACACATTATTGCTTCAAATAACCAATATTTGCTTTGCTTATAATATTCATGTATCAACTGTACATATTTTGGGACGCATGATAGAAGTATTTTGTCTCCAGTTCAAAATGTTGTATCCCAACGCAATGGTACCAAAGTTTCATTTTCTAATTCATTTAGTTACTTACATTCAATTATTTGGACCATTGCGTCAACAATCTTGTATGCGATTCGAGGCAGAGCATGCCTACTATCGATCAATGGTAAAAGTAATTAATAATTATAAAAATTTGCCATTAACTTTATCATACAGAAAACAGTCTCAAACATGTTCCAGATTATCGTCTTATTCAGGCACAGATAAGAACATTTTATATCAAGGACATGATATAAAACCTGGTAAAATTATTTTATTAAATAATTTTCCAAATTCTGAGCTGTTGTACCAATATGTAGACAATGTGAATCTTACAACATTTAAGATTATGCGAACACCTCAAGTAAAATGTCATGGTACATCGTATGAAGAAGGCTATATTATTTTGTTGGAATTGACAGAAATATCTGCTCCTGTTTTTGGAAAAATTGATGCTATTTTTGCTATAAATAATACAATTGTATTAAGTCACATTGTTATGGAAACTCTTTATTATAAGGACGAATTTAATGCTTATGCTGTATCAATTCCTAACAATTTAACACCTAAAGTGATTTCAGTAGACGAGTTAATATTCCCTCATCATGTTCCGGTTTTTAATTATGAAAATCAAAAATTCGTAATTTTGTTAGATCACGAACATACTGAATTTATAGGTTGATCCATAGATTTGAATAATTTGGAAAGTTGTATTCTTGTAACATGGAGAATAAAATATTAATTGTGTTGTAAATAAATATTCTAAAATTATTTCTTCAATACATTTTTATTGAATCAATTTCTATAGGAACAGAACATAACAGCATTCCTTACATTATTTCACATAATACCTTCATATAAAAAATTTAATGATTGTATATTAAAATCTGATTTAGAGAACTAAATATTTTTATCAGCAATTATTCGATAGAGGACATTTTATTTTATAAATGTCAGAGAAAAATAATTATATCATTTGTTGCTTACTATTAACTAATTGCAGTCTTATTTGTTGATATATCACATAACATACTTGGCTACTAAGAATATTATATAATACTATATAAACATTTTAATAAAAATAAATATTTACTCTGCAATTCTTTGGCAAATCTTGCATTTTATAGCTACCAGACATCGTACAACATTTATTACTAATTATTAAGTTATCACCTGTTGATATTGTAAATACATACTATATTTTTACTCTATATAATACTGTAGAACTTTGAGGCGGAAGTGAAAGAAGATTCTGAGAATTACTCCGGAGAATCTATAACTTGTTCAATCTCACGAGTCAATTTGTGAACGGGCATTTTATTGTGTTGTCTGTTTCCAATAATTTCTTGCTCCAAGAAAACTAATGTGTTAATGTATGCACGAGGATACATTATATTCCACACAAAGTAGGAAACAATCAGACAAACAACAGCCTTTTTTATATTTGGATCAACAATCTTGATCTTAACGCTAGAATCTGCGACAACAAACGCAGCAGCAATTTTGTCATGGAACGTATAACAAACCAACCGTGGGCTGCTTGATTCTGAACTCAACAATTCAGTTTTGGATACTCCAGCCTAAGACATAAAATTCCATAATTAATTCTGTATAGTATAAGTTTCATTGGAATTTAAGAAAAGAAATGTTTTCTAATTCAAATAGTCTGTATATTATCAAAACTATGATTGAACTATATTTTTTCAATAATTTTTAAATGCTTGCTATCAATGTTTGTTATTCTCTGGTAATTAAAATGATTTTATTGTATTATTTGTATATATAATGTTAAGAAGAATTGCTTACACTTCTGTTTATATATTTAGTGTAAAAAGTACATAAAATATCTGTTACAAATACCTCGGTTACTGTGATGAAGGGCTGCTTCACTTTTCTAAATTTTGGAGCAGTCAATGCATCGTGCAAACGTTCTACTATTTTGATACAGTCAGTTTCCAATTCCATAGGCATTGAAAAATACTTTGATAACTTTCCAAACATTGAATTAGTCGCATCCAAAAGATATTCTTCGTTAAGCTTTCTCATCAATGAAAACTCGTACATAACCTACATAAAACCATATCAAATAATTTCTTATTAATATAAAAGCGAAATAAAGTACATATTATTGGTAATTACTTTAGTCACATCATCCTCAACACCGTTTACCGGTATTTTAATCCTTTTGCAAATTTCTGTGTCGCCAATAACACAGAACACAGTTTTAGTTTCCATGATCACAAATAACTTCGGAAATCTTAACGGGTTTTGCAAAACTGGCAAACTCTTTCCACGCATAAACGATCGATTCTACATATGTATCGATATCGATATATCGATTTAAAACATGGCGTTTTGGAACAAAATTTGGTGATATTCGTGATTTTAATAACAGTTTTAGGACTGTGATTAAACATTTTTTTAAACAGAAATGTATCTAATTAAAATATTTTTTCAACAATTTCAATAATCAAAAATAAAATTATAACAAAATAAGGAATATTTGAGACTTCTTATATTACAATTTAGACTTATAAAACTTCTGACGTTGTTCAGATTTCTTTCTTTCAGATCCTTCTATATTCAGATGCCAATGTCGATTCATCCACAAACAGTCTGAAATTCATTCAAAATTTTCTGAATGTCAGAATTTTTAAACTGGGCTGTTTTTACAGTGTATTTATTATTTAACTCCGAAAAATTCTTTACAGTTAATTCCATGAAATCTAAATGTAATTAATATTTCACAGGTACAAAACATTGCAATAAGAAATTAATGCTTCTCTTTATAATAATTGAAATTAAACTAAAATCACTAAATCAGGTCAACAGTCCACGGGTGAGATCGTCGGTTCATGAGGTAGTCGTTCCACGATGTCATCTGGAGACGCGCGAGATATAAAGGTACGCGGAAAGCTGCATTGCAACGTACGTTGGACAACGGCTTCCCGTGTCCTACTTTACGGTTGCTGTTACGGCGTACGCTCACGCGCGCACGTCGCAGTAATGCGGTACGGGTAGCGCGCGTCTCGGGGGAGCGAGAGAGACGATACGGTTACGAGAGGTACGCGGCAGAGAGAGACATCACTAGGTAACCGGCTAAAACCGGTCCTTGACCCGGATAATTGTCCTCCGATGGACATTTTCAATGCAAATATACATTACTCACCCACCTCGACTGGTTGGTCGAGGCGACGGTGCGCAATCCACGCCAAAGATCTCCACACTTCGCTCCCCCCCTCCGGTCACCCCCGCACC
>JABFPD010000613.1:0-10743 GCA_022817545.1 Cremastobaeus sp. ZL-2020 | reverse complement strand
CCAAATCGCGCGTTTTAAATCGCTAAAAAAGCGCGATTTCGCTAAAAAACAATGGAAATTCGCGCGATTTCGCGAAAAATTAATAGTAATGAATTCCCCTTAACTGTCTCGGGCGATTTTTTTATCATAAAAAAAGAATCGATGTGCAAGAAATTAACCATTCGCGTCGAAATTTTTCCGTGCAGTCGCGACTGATGATAACGAGTCGTTTTTGTTTTTGTTTTGTTTTCCGTACTTGTCAACAACCAAAATAAAGAAAACTTTATTTTTATATTAGGAATAAACTTTAATGGAAATTTATGTTATTTATGAACTATACATATTCATACAAACTTGTAAAATAATTTAAAACCCAACCCATGGAAATGCTTGCACTAAGAAATATGAATCATATAATAATATATAATAATTAATATACATGAAGTCAGAAATAACAATATAAATTGCACAGAATTAATGTTTTGCAATTCACTAATAGAGACCGTGGTGGTAATCGAAGCGGAAATGTTTATAGATGGTTTAACATTATATAAATATGTAGTTGAAATTATTAGTTAAGATGCTGAAAATGTCACCTTCGTGGCATAAACCGTGTAGAGACATTTAACTAGATTCTGGCTTAACGACTCCCGTTATTGCACTGGGAGTCTCAATTAAGTATCATAACTATATATTTGTTCGTATTGATTATTTATGTAGATAAGATAGGAATTTACACTTATAATACAACGTCCACTGTAAATATAGGTGTCTTAAATTAAGACACTTTTTCTAGAAGGTTTTAAGTTATTCAGATGTCATTTAGAATACGAACCAACCAAATTTAAGAAGGCAGTGTCTTAAAATATGACTCTGAAAAGTACTTCTTTTTGAAGTGTAAAAATTAAACAAATGAATAAAATATAAACAAATATCACTATTAATGAATGTTATAATAATTGAAAAACCATGGTTTTCATAGTTTCGAATCACTATAGTTTGAGGTTTTCTCTATAGTAAGGTTATAATTTTATGTTTCGTCCAGATGTGCAGCAACCCTCTGAAATGCATTTATGGAAGAGTCCGATGATGATTGGTTTAAAATTACAGACCGAAAATTTTCGAAAACAGCAAAGGTCTTAACCTAACGAACGTTAACATTATTTATTACATAATACAGGGACGGCTTCTAAGAATTTAACAACAGTTGAAAGGAGGGGAAGAAGCGGTCCGCGTCGATAATTTTAACCCTTATCGCCGAGTAAGCTTTTTTAATATCTTTGTCGCGCTTCAAATTTTTCGCTCGATCTTCTTTTTCTAATGAGTTCAGTGAACACACCCTACCCAGATAAGGGTCAATGATTATCTAATATTTTTAATGATCCCTTTTTATATTTTTTAGCAGGAGACCTAACCTCACTGCATTGATAAAAATAAAAAATAACTTTCGGTAAATCTAACGAACCAGAACAGTTGGTATGGTATTCGAATTTGAAATGTAGTCATTCCAACTGCAAATATCAGTTGTAAATAAATGATTTAAATAGAATGCATTAATTCAGGTTAAGTAATTCATTTGACAGTATTCAATTAGAATGCCATGATTGGCAATGTTCAGTTTTCATAATGTATTAATATTCCGTTCAAAACATAATATTATATTGTTTTCATTTAATTTCAATAAACAAATTAATTAACAGACATTTTTTTATTAAACTATGCACAGAGTAGATTTCATTTTTTTTAAATTTTCAATACACTCTTAGAAATAATCTATTGACGGAGAAAGGATAATCTTTTGAAAACGAATCTTCTGATCGTTAAAAGAAATCTATTCACAATTAATAGATTTCTTCGGAAAAACCTTTCCTTTTTAAAGGAATCTTTTTAAAACTAAACGATTTTGTTTTCACTATCAGAGGATTCGTCTTCAAAAGATTATCTCTTGACTGCCAAAGGATATTTCTAAGAGTGTAACGGTTTGTAAAACACTTATGCCATATTTTTAGGTTAAAAATAAAATGTGATCTATTTTAGAATCCAGTTTTTATTACACGGAGAAAAATATTCCATTATAAATTAATGTGTTGTCAACAGAAATTAATGAACTTCATGGTAAAGTGAGGATAAATCCAAGAAATATTAAGAATTATCGAGAAGTACAGTAAATTTATTTACTGCTCTGAAAATAAATAAAAAATCTATTGACTCCGAACTTCGAACTCTAACACTTCATAAACGGTATTTGTTTGTTGTGGAAATGGTTAGACCGCTCGGCTATTCATTCTCATTATAAAGAAAACATAAATATTCTGGTCGCTAACACACTGTTATTGTTTTGGAAGTCGAGGCGAGTACGAGATAGAGATTATTTACATTCCAAGGAAAAATAGCTGAGCGGTCTAAACATATCCATGATAAAGAAAGTGCGATTATGAGTTAGAGTTCGAAGCTCGGAGTCAATAGATTTTTTATTTATTTTCAGAATCGTAAATAAATTTACTGTACATTTCGATAATTCCTACTATTTTTCGGATCTATCCTCACTTTACCATACAGTTCAGTAGTTTCTCTTGAAAATATATTAATTTTTAATGCAACATTTTTCACCGTGTATTATTCGTTACGAATTTTATTCTATACAAATAGTTTTATATTATTACAATTAATAATCTATTTCTTTGTCAAAATAATAGTATATTATTGCCGAGGCTTATACGGCGTTTTATAGATCGAGGAAGAGGATAATAATGGAAATGCAGGGTATCGCCCTCCGGGCGATAATACGGCTATTATTACCCTGTAGTTCCATTATTATCCGTTTCCGAGGTGCATAAAAAAATTAATTTTCAACGTTTAAAAATGAATATAAACTATAATTTTAAGTTAGGAATGTAAGTATCCAACAGTGAGACACATCTTATTTTATAACATTGGATGGTCTTAAAAATATTTTATTTCTTATTTTGATTATATAATAAAGGAATTAGAAAGTGCGTAACAAAAAAGTACTCAAATTTTATAATTTTTGGAAAATTTTTGAAAAATGTGATTTTTTTATTTTACTATATTTTATTGAAATATACATACATACATTTTAAAAAAAGCATGCATAAATCTGTAGAAACGCATTTATTTTAATAATTTTAAGTTATGAAATACTTTATAGAATGTTTTTACAATAAAAATGCCAGTGTTTCAGTGTTGAATCCTGATTTCAACAATGAGACATTTTGCAAGGATAGAATAAAATTCCAATATTTATCTTATTATAGAAGGTTTAATGGAAAATAATATTTGCATTTAATATATAAATAATGCACATTATTAGTCATAACAAGTAATATTAATATTTAACTTTGCTAATGCAAGTTTTCTCGAGGTAAGAAATAATTGTCTCACTGTTTGTCACTCTCCACTACATATTTTTCACTGTAGCTCTAAGGCATTATATTTTGTCGTCTTGATTATTCTACTACTCAACGAAATTTAAGTTTTTCTCGCTCTAACAGATTATTTTACTTTTGGATGTATTTCTAGATCATTACCGAATAAAAGTAAGGTGGCGCCAGCTATAAGTAAGGGAAGTCTGTGATCGGTTGTGGTTGCACCTGGAGCTAGTTGGACCAATCCAACTACTAGAACTACCGCACCCAGCAACAGGCATACTACCACTGCGTGCAAGCATGATATCTGTATAAAAATGTAATATAGATTTAAGTTCTAATCTAATTTGTAATATAGATACAAAAACAATACAACTAAGTTTACGATACAAGTAAATTTAGTGGGTTGGAAGTTTATCTGGATGTTTACGTTTACGAGTTGTAATTTACAATCGTTTGCTCTAACTGATAGTATTTGATCTGAGAATAAATTTAGAAGTGAATTTGCTTGAAGATTTAAATTTGAGTAAAAGTAGCGACTTTTCAATTATACAAAACTAATATTGAATTTCTAAATGATTTACTTTATGTTTTTTAATTAAAACAATTAATTTAAATTTCATTTTTAATTGTTTATATAAGTCTACCAATAAATTTAATTTTGTCTTCCTTCCAATCATGATATGATACTTTCAACAAACTGGCTTTAAGGCGGAAAATGTATTTACTTTCAGTTGATTTACTTGTGATCTTCCCACAAAATGTAATTCAAAACATGTACTCTCCAATGTCATGAATATTAAAACGCAAAAAATTAATCGCGGAATAAAAAGTCGAACGGAATTATCACACGTGACTGCCTTCGAGTAGTCTGAACTCAAGTTCAGATTAGAAGTCAGAGTTCCGCTTTAGCCCAACAATTATTAGGATAAAGCCCAGCAATGTACCATGTAAGCTGATAAACGATAAAGGAGTCTTAATTACAAGTTTTTTGTGTCCCTCAGGGCCGTAACTTTTCGCTTATTCACTGCATTGATATACGAGCAACGTATTGAGAAACTTCTATTCACAAAATTACTTTTTAAATAAAAACATTAATAACAATGAGAGAGTATGAAAGGACGAAATTTCTCAATTTTAAGTTAGGAATAGTCCGGGGAATGGAATTTTGCGAAAAAATTTGCCTAAAGCCAAATTTATTGAACGTCTATGTTTTTCAGAGAAAACGGAAAGTCGAGTTTCTGAGTAAACGCAGGAAAAACGGAAATCTAGAAATTCGATGTACATGAATAATGATGTTTCATAAGAGTCCTTTCATATATAATAGGGGATATTGCAGTGTCATATCGTACAATGTATTACTATGTATGATTACTGATTATTACCATAGGAAACATGCAAGGGTAATACTACTAGGTATTAACTGATACTGATAACACATGTATCGCTAGGTGTCGAAATGGCCCTTAAATCATATGTCTAATACAAACAAAAAGGCTTGAAGTAAAAATTACTATTACTAGTGTTCATATCGATTTTTCTTTCCAGAGTGAAAATTCAATACTTTTTTTTAATATTAGCTCTATAGTTGAGATAATAAAAATTACACACTTCTTCTAGGGAAAATACATATTCTTTTTAGACAATGCATCTATTTGCCTTTTCAGAAATTTAAGTTTCTATTCTTAACCCTAAAGAATATAACTGGGTATCATTTGTACCCCATAATTTTTGTAAAGAATGTCGCAATTTCCAACTCGAATACCATGTGTCTTTGAACGACCAATAAAAGATATCATGAGAAAATTTTCTAATTTTTCATGCACTTTTTTTTGTTTTCAAAAAAAATACCGAAATTATTTTCGAAATGAGCTGAAATCTTTTCAATCGTTTTCTTCATTCTACGAAGAATCCAAATTTCCCACTTTCCAAGCGATTCGGATGTTTCAAGCGACCTTTAATCAGAGCTGAACTTTGGGGTACGTTTGGTACCTAGATATATATTAATGTAGAAAAAAATATAGTTATACGCTTTAGGGTTAAAGATCTGAAAAATGTTCATATTACAAATGTGAATTTCCATATAGAACAATTACAAGTTCTCCTAAGAAAAATATTATTTTTTAGGAAAATGTGTGCTTTTCTCCCTACGAAAATGTGTGCTTTTCTCACTAGGAAAATGTGTGATTTTCTCACTAAGAAAATATGTTATTTTCTCCTTAGGAAAAATGTGATTTTCTCCCGAGGAAAATTTATTTTTTTCGCTAGGAAAATGTGTGGTTCTCTGCCTAGGAAATATGTAATCTCTTCGACAGAAAAGTATCCACGTTTCAAATCTTCAAATCATGATTTCCTTAGAAAGAAAAATCCTTGTTTTTTCTCCTTGTCAAATAATCTAAGCTTATAGCAAGAAACTAGATATTTCCGTATGGATTTTTGACAGAATGTACAATTTTTATTATATATATATGCAAATAATGCGTATAGTTATTACCTTGCCACACAGATAGAGTTCTGGGAGTGGTTCTAGATGTGCATTATGCCCGTGAGGGCTTGGTGTTGGTGGCGATCCTTGCGAGGACGGCAACCACTGGCCTCCCAGATATAGTTGACTGGGTCGTTTCCTTTTTTCTTGCCGCCTCCTTTCGTGGCGTACTGCCACAGCTGGCATTGCACCAATCATTCTGTATGAATTATAGATTCGATTATATTATGAAACATCGAGTGAATACTGAAGATAAATCTACCATTTATATTCATGTGATTGTGATGATGATTTGCTTCCTGTTTCATTGCACTTTGCAATATTTTAAGACCCGATGTTTCCATTTTTTCAGGAACGGAAAAACATTCAATTTCTCAGACAGTTCTTTTGGTTAAAAATAAATTTCAGTCACAATTGACTTTTTTAAACAATTGAGTGCGAAAAATCTTATTTTTCCGAACAAGTAATAAATTACGAACTATTCAATTCGAAATAATGAATCTCATTACGTTCGAGAGTAGTGCAATTAGTCAATTCTTTCAAGAGATGAATAAAAGCGCATGCGCGTAACAATCAAAATCATTGAACTGTGAACTTGGTAAAAATTTGCAGCGGTAAAAATAATTATTCAAAACTGTTAACACAAACTAAATGTTGCAGGAATAAATGTTTACTAATCTAACGCAAAAGTTGAAGTACTTTTTAATTGCAATTAGCGTACATTGTCTCACAAGTGAATTTTCTGCTTTGAGCTCAAGCCCCGGTTAGCTCTAAGTAAACTTTGTATTCAGAAATAATGGAAAATAAAAAAGGAGAAAATTAACAAAATACTCCATGGCTCAATATGAAAAAACTTTGTACTTTCTTTTTGGAATTTTTTTAATGTCCTAGGAAAAAGAATAAGAAACTTTTTTCTTTACAAATCTAATTTCTTGCGCTTTTCCACGAGTTTATCGTTCTTCCTTGGTATCGCAATTTCCAACTCGAATACCATGTGTCTTTGAACGACCAATAAAAGATATGCATGAGAAAATTTCACGCAAAAACATTTAATGAGATCAAGTAGCTCACTTCCCTGATCTAAATCGAACTGGGTCAAATCGAAAATGGAACCAATCACACTCTCGGAAAAATCTTTTATAGACTAAAAGAATCTTTTAATAATAAGTGAGATTTCCGCTTAAACTACGAATAATAAGAAGCCTTCTAGCGATTAAACATATTTTATTTGGTGAAAAATGAGAATTAAAACCATAATATTTCTTCCCGGGTAAAACGTGATACTTTTTTTAATTGTGCAGTTTATTACAACGCGAACCGAGTAAAATATGAAAATCATTAGCAGTTTCATGTAAATAATACGTATTTAGCGGATCATTATAGGTCAAATCTCGTGTCAAATTGCAAATGAGATTTCATGTGATTTTCTTTAAAATCTTACCTTGGTTCTCACGTGATATCTCATATCAGACTTTCGACGATAAATCTGCTCATGAGATTTCATATGAGAAATTACTTCAGAGGGATGAGAGATAATTTCAAAGTACATATCAAACATTGCAAAAACAAATGTCTTTCCAAGATACTTTTGATAAAAAGAAACTAAAAGTGTCTAAAAAACCAGCCATTCTTTGAATAAAAAAGACACGAAAAGTGTCTTTTGATCAAGTGCCTTAGAAAAAAACACCTTTTTTTGCAGTGAATAACCTTTGAGTAAAATTTTTTCTGGGCCGTTTTTTGTTGTAATTTTGAGTCATTTTATCTTGTTTAAATAATTTTAAATGAAATTTTAACGAAAAAAGAAACAATTTTTTCGTTTTTACCAAATTTTAAAATAATTATTTACATTTTCTTTAATGTTTGGAGCATAAAAAAATATATATAACTATTTCGTTTCACCAAAATTTACTGATATGTTTGATTTTTTAAAATATTTATAATTCTCACATGCGTCCATAATAATGAACAAATTTACTCAAAGGGTTAAAATTATTAGTGCGTATTTATTTTCATTTTATTTTACTAATTATGATGTGTAAGATGTTACTGTCAACTTTAAAATTCAAGGGTGTAAAAATATCTATCTTTGCGAACTTTTTGAACATTTAGCGATCCTTTGTTTAACCCTTTCACCCCAAACTTAACCTATTTGTTCCAGTAAAAAAATATATTTTCTCATTAATTTTTATATCCCACAAGTGCAATCTTAAATATATTATAATATTTAAGGTTGCATTATTTTAAAACATAACAATTGTAAAAAATAAAAAAAGATTTTGTATGAAAATGAAATCCAAATGTAGTCTAGAATTTATTTTTGACAAGTTAATTAACCCTTTAATACCGGCTAATGTTTTCCAATCGTTAAGCATACCTCAAAGTTTTGTGTATTCTTATGATTGAAAAGAGCAATATTAACTTCAACCTTCTCAAACGCTCTCTCTGAAAACCAATTAACAATATAAATCCGTATTTATTAAAACAATAATGATTGAAAATCAATTTAAAGTTATGGGTCCGGTAATACCCATACGGTACGAGAGGGTTAAAATGTTTGCATAAATGTCGTCCTTACAGGGTTAAAAATATAGATCGCGTGGAGAAATTTAGTTACTTGATTTCAGAGAGAAAATGATCATTGCTCAACGAAGACTTGACTGCTCAAAATATTTTCTAAAGCGTCGAATGTTTTGTTTTGAAAGGAAATTAATTTAAACATAAATATGGCATTTCTAAGAGTTCAGAACATGGACTCGTCAACCGCGAGTCGTTGTGAACTTTGGTGACCTCGGGTGACCTCGTCGGTCGATACACGCTATCATACTACTATCATACGTACACCCCTTATACAGGAGTAGCTGCTCCACTACACGAACTCCGCCCTGGTACAATCTCCTGAGAAAGTAGTCATGGAAACAAATAGAGAAACTTTCAATTGTATAACATTGTTAAAATTCCATCTGTAAGCGGTCCGAGTTCGAATTAAGTGATCTGGACGGTTCGCTTGTTTTTAATAAAAATGGCCTTTTGCGGTTTCGCAAGTCAATAAGCTCCATCGTCGTAAAATTGTTAATCACAACTAATCGATTTAAGCGATTCAGTATATTTTTGATCTACGTGACTTGGAACTTGCTCCTTAAACGTTTCACGAGACCTTTATTACGTTTAAGCGAATTCGGAGAAAAATATATAAAATTCGTGCTTTGAAAATTATCAATCATCACGTTCTCGTGCGCCCGATATAATTACGGTAATCAGGTTCTTATAAAATCCGGCGAAGGAAGGTGAAGTTTACTTTAAACATTTATGCGAAGAAGCTGCGAAACTGGGACTGCACGTCGAAAATAGGACAGGCGTTTTTTTCGAATCGCATCTTTTTCAATTTGCTACAAAATAGATTATCGAAGAAATCAAATGAAAAATGCAGTGTTTTATTTTGCATTTATTTTAGCTTTTCCAATAAACTGGAGAAACAGGCGGACGATTTGCAAGAGGCTCCTCGAGATGATCAGTAATATTGAAATTTCAAGTGAACCTGCTATTAGCCCTTGTTTTTGTGCCGTAGTGTGACTTTCAACACTTACTCGACCTTGTTTAAGACGACGTGCTTGAGGATTTCCTCCCAATCATGAATTATATGAGAGAACATTATTTACGTAGGCGGCAGCGTGAAGTAGATGACTAATAGCTCTTCCGATATCCGCCGCAAAAATGGAATTAGTTCCAAGCGACACTGGAGGCTCGAGCTTGCGAATAACGCCGCCAGAAGACGGTATAGCTGTTTTAGACTTGTTATTGGAAAATACCAGCCTGATTCGTATTCCGCGATGGATGGAGTTAAAAAAGCAACGCGATCACATATTTCATAGCGCGGCTGTTTTTCTTCAATTTTTCCGATCGATCTGACTGAGAACATCGTTTTCCAGACATTTTTCCAGAGCAAATTTTCTGGAAATTATCCATTATTCGACGGGTAATCGCAAAACAGAAGGAAAATGCTCTCATGTCAAATTCATCCGACAGCTTTTATGACTGGTGAATTCCTCCATCTATAATTAGGTCATAGTTTGCTTCACTAATTTATACCAACATTCGATTTGAAATTATTTTTAAAAAGCTCATTGTCTGACCAGGTGAATGAAACCCGTCATTTGTTCAAAATACGTCTACGGTGTGAAAGAGATTTTTTCAAAGTTAGACAATAACCTTTCAGCAATTTGTCTCTGGCAGCAAAAATCCTTCTACATATAGCAATGTATCATTCATCTCTTCCGCCCTGTCAGGAGTCGAGATACATGTGTTCCTGTATATCGAGGGATTCTGAATACGTGTAATACCTATCTGTTAAAAACGTTCAGTTAAGCTTAAGATGACCAATTTACTTTCGACATAAATCACCGATTGTTTTTTTTTGAGCTTATAGAAGTGATGATGATAATAATAATGATAAGAATAATATTAATATAATAATAATAATATTAATATTATAATAATAATAATAATAATAATAATGCTAATCATTATGCTGTTTATTTATTTGTTTATTCTATATATTGTTGAGAAGAATGGTGTGAAAGACAAACAACCGATATATTGGATAGGAGTATAAAATCAATATTGCAGAACCAAAAATATAAAGTTTTTATACTATTAACAAAAATTCACACACAAAAATATCAAAGTTCATTTGAATTTCGGAATAAAGTAATATAACCTGGCAATGGTTTGTATTAATATGTTAAACAAAGAAGATACGTATAACAAAGAAGATAAATTTGGTAATTCCTTTCAGTACGGTTTCATTTCGGGTTTTGTTATTATTTCTGAAAATAAATAATTATAACGGTATCAAAGGAAGTAGCTTATTGCAGTTAAAAGCATGAGAAAGCTTAA
>JABFPD010000612.1:0-10743 GCA_022817545.1 Cremastobaeus sp. ZL-2020 | reverse complement strand
GTACGCGGTTTTGCAATCGGATATTCCTTCGGTGCAGGGTGCCCAGTATTGGCGATTTCCCGCCAATTGGGCGATTTTTTGAAAGCTTTGGCGGACAAAAATTATTGTTTGGCGGGTGGCGTTATTTATAGGCGACTAAATATGTGTATGTGGCGATTTTGGCGTTTTTTAACATATTGTCCCAAATTATTATTTAATTTCTCAAAACACTGTTTTTGTTTCGTATTTTCGTTAACTATGTTTATGCAAATATTATTACTAAGGTTACTAGGGTCGTAAATAAAAAACAGTATACACATAACCACGAAAAAAAAGAGACGGAATGATCAAGACACTTGAAATGAAGAAAGACAGTTTAATAGATAATGATCTTATTGGGTTTGTGAACACGGTTATAGGCAACGAATTATTTCCCCAAAGACTCTACCATACAATACATTTGATAGGACCGTTCAAATTAATGTGTACCACATGAAAGTCTTCAAAGTTGAAATTCTCTGAACGTTGGTTGTCAATATTTCTGTGAAACTTATACGGTGATTATTTGACTACACAGTTTGCAGGCATGAATATATTTGGAAATTTATACAGTTGAAGTGTTCGCCGAAAACAAAGTCTTAGCCATCAAATATAATAAGTTGAAGTTTGATTGTTATGTATATTCAACAATGCCAAAGGATAATTGTAGAAAACATTTGCAAAATTGGGAAACCGAGCCCTGGGCGAAAGGTGATTAATTATTTAACATAATTTTGTTTAAAGTAACTATTGAAAAATCTTGTGAATATGTTTTCAAATACTTACCACAAATGTTTTTATTTGGTTATTAATAGAAAATATCAGCGATACATTTTCATATAAGTATACAGACAATTTTCTACTAATATTATTATCTTGTGTAGGCTGGCTTAGAAAAAACGAAAGTTACAATGAAGACAATAAAGGATCTTACTGTTCAGTTTGTCGAAAAAGTTTTAGGAGTCACAAAAGAGATCTTCAGGATCATGCTTCAAAAGCAGTTCACTTAAAAAATATGAAACAATTAAATCCACCACAAGAACAGACCCGACTTCAATTCGTACCATCTATTTCTGAAATTGAAAAAGAGAGAGACATACGACTGGCTTTATACACTGCTATGCATAATTCGATTAAAAGTATGAATCACCTATGTGATATATTGAAGATGTTGGGGAAAGGTGCTTATTTTGAAAAAATGAAGATGCACGAAACTAAATGTGCAAACATCATAAAACATGTAATTGCTTCATGCATGATGACAGATCTTATACAAGACATTGGAGATATGCCATACTCATTGATTGTCGATGAATCAACAGATGTGTCCACTGTGAAGTATATGAGTGTCTGCGTGAAATTTTTTAGCGAAACACGAAGTTGTCTTGTAACAGATTTTTTAGGTATAATATCAATAATATATTTAAAATTCATATTCAATTTGTAAATACATACTGATTGTATCAATTTTAATTTTATAGGATTGATTGTATTAGAGAAAGCTACAGCAGATATTCTGATGGAAGAGCTCAGTTCATTTCTGAATAAAATTGGCTTGGATCCTTTACGAATGGTAGGATTAGGAACTGATGGGGGAAGCAATTTGTGCGGTAGAAATCGGTCTTATGCCGATTTGAAATTTGTCATTCAATAAACAATGCAAGTTCTCAAGCTGCTAAAGAAATGCCATCCTCTATTGAATATTTGTGCCGGGAAATTTTTGATTGATTCCATTCTAGTTCATTGCGACAAATTCAGTACCGTAAAATGTTTGATTTACTTAATGAGGGTGTTTCAGAAAAAATCTTCCATAAATTTGTACAGCTTTCACAAACACGGTGGTTATCCAGGTATCAGGTCGTGAAAGTGATTTTAGATCAGTGGTTCGAGTTAAAAACTCATTTTAATAAGTTTGTGCAAAAAACAAATAATAAATATAAATGTTATAAAGCAAGAATGCTGGATGAAATGTTGCAAGACGATACAAATTATTTGTATCTGCTGATCATAAAACAAATTTTGGCAGAAGTCAACTCTGTAAACTTACTTTTTCAAGCGAATGACATTGATATTGGCAAATCTTATGAAGATCTATGTGCTTTAATTAAACTTTTAGCCACAAAAATATTAAAACCAACATTTCTTCAAAAAGACTTCACCGCGATAATTTCAGCATTAGAAAATGAACTCGCCTTTTTATCTACTGAAAAGGCTGATTTTGGGATTGAGTATTTTAGAGCTCTGTCTAAATGCAAAATTTCAGTTGATCAAAAGATTGCTTTAGAAACCAGGGCTTTTCAATATATTCGAACATTATGTGTGGAATTGTCAAAACGTTTGTCTAATATTTTAGAATTATTAAAGAGCTTACAGATGCTATCCCCAGAATGTTGCTTAAACCAGATTCGACCAACTTTAGCAAAACTGCCATTATTTGAATTAATTGAAAAATCAGCAGATACGGATATTAGTCTTACTGAAAATGAGTGGAATAAATTGATTACCGTTGATTGGACGTATAATCAGACAATTGAGTTAATTAATGCTAACGATTTTTGGCCAGTAGTTTACAAGCACAAAGATGCTGGAGGTAGATATGTTTTTCGAAATTTAGCTCTTCATGCTTTAAAATTACTATCTCTGCCGTCAAGCAATGCTGTGTCGAAAGATCGTTTTCCATTATGAACAGTGTCAAAACTCAAACGAGGAGTAAAATGCAATTTTCACTTTTAGAGGCATTGATGAGAATCAGAACCCGGTTATATACCAACGGGATTTGTTGCCCTCAATTTCAATTTACAAAAGAAATGTTCAAAAAGTTCAACTATAAAGATGTGTACGGCACTGTAGAAGAAAATGAAGTCTCGGAAAATGGCAATACATTCAATGTGTTTGAAAATTGCATCGAAAATGACAGCGTACCATGTATAAGTATTCCCGAATAAAGATTTTATAAGCTTTTATTAAATCATATAAGAGTTTGTTATGCGATTAAAGTGCTGTTATTATTATAGACAATTTTATATGACTATTAACGATTGTTATGTAAAATATAATATATTGTATAAAATTGTCTAAATGACTTAATGAATAAAATAATTTAATAAACTTATTTATTCCAGCTTTATTATTTCAATTATAAAATTATATTGCGTTAAGTACGTAAATTGAAAATATATTAAAGTTGGCGGTATACTTGGCGATTTCAAAAATAAAACATGGCGGAATTGGCGAAATAATTACACACAGATGGCGACTTGTTTGCTCGTCGTGCTGGGCACCCTGTTCCATAGTCACGTTGGCGGTTGCCGGGGTTTCCGCGCGCACGTCTAGAATGTTTTTTCCCGCGAAATTCTCCACGTTTCTTTCGCGGACATCGCGAACTCGCTCTCCGCGTCTTTTCCGACCCGCTGACGAATTCGATCGCGCCGACGACAAACGATAAACTCATCGCCGCGATCGCCGCCCCCTTTGTTTCGCCGCGTATTCGTTCGTCCGACGACAACAATGTCGGCGAGTTTCGCATGTATATGTTGTGTGTCTTGCAGTGCGATGCAACCCGACCTGCTGAGTGGCACCTAGTTCCCGGAGATGGTCGTCCAGGTTAGAACCTCGGCCAGCCGGCCGAGGCCAAGCAAGTATACATTCAATTTTTACCGCTGTTCGCCCGTTTGGCCATGTCCGCGCACCGGTCTCTCTCTTTCTAATCTTGATCTAATCAATTTCTGAAGTAAAACCTACATTTAGGTTTTGAGATATTTCACATAATGACTCATTTTTTTCTGCTTTCGCCATAAGACTCCATTTGGTTGAGGGCAACTTTGAATTAAAATACCTCACTTTTATATCAAAAGAAACACTTAATATTTTGCCCAATTGCACGTCATCTCATAAATGAAAGAAATATATTATCGAGGGCAACTTCAGAAATGTCATGTGTTTTTTCTCTTAAGGATTACAGAAAATGATGGTGAAGCTGGCAGAAAATTTTCTAACAGAAAGTCAAAGGTCTTCAGCGTAAACAAAATTTCTTCTAGCTGAAAAGATAAAACTAAACTTATGGCCAACCCTAATAATCCCATAATTATTTCAAACATTTCAAATATATGATAAAAATCACTATTATAACCATTTGATTTTCTGCTAACAAATTTTCTGTCAACTTCACCATCATTTACAGAAATCCTGTATTCTTGATTTGCGGCTCCTATATTACCTTCACGCTAAGTATAATAATGCAAACCAATAAGATCTACACACAAAAATGTTGGTAAAAATGTGCACAAATCAACATTTCTATTTGGAGGCTATTGAAATTCATCACTAGCCTCCAAAGAGAAATGTTTATTTGTGCACTTTTTTTGGCAACTTTTTGGTGTACATCTTCTTGGTTTGTACAATTATACTAAGCTGCAACGTATGAAAGCAATCTGACAAGATAGCTTGAAATGACTTGGGAGTCGGTGTCCCATCAAATCCAGAATCTAATGAAATCTGTATTTGTCACTTTGTACTTGCTTGTTATTAATTATTTTCAACTGCAATAGCTCTGTCAACTTACTTTATTGTTTTTTTAATTTTTATGTTAGGATACAAATTGAAAGGCAACATTTTATTTGCCAAAAATTTTTGTTATTTAAAATATTTTAGAATAATTGTTCATGTTAAATGATCTTTAGAATATTTATAACTGTTTATTTATGATTTCATAATCTGAAAGCACTTGTAGTAATTAATAAAAGAATGTCGAATACGGATTACTTCAGATTCTGGGATCGATGAGACACCGACTCCCAAGTCATTTCAAGCCATCAAGTTAGGCTGCAATTGTCAGATTGCTTTCATATGTGCAATTGAGTATAATTGTGCAAGCCAAGAAGATGTGCACCAAAAAGTTGGTAAAAAAGTGCACAAATCAACACGTCAATTTGGAGGCTTTTGATGAATTTCAATAGCAATCTGACAATTACAGCCTAACTTGATGGCTTGAAATGGCTTGGGAGTCGGTGTCTCGTCGAACCCAGAATCTGAAGTAATTTGTACTCGGCACTCTGCAGTTGCTTTAGATTCAATTTAAATATCTCTGTCAGTTCACTTTAATGTTGTTTTTATTTTCAATTCAACACAATTACAAATAGACAGGCAACATTTTGTTCATTACAAATTTTTAATAATTAAAAAAATTCAATAATAATTATTTAGTTTTGATTACTTTTTAGTACATTTAGAACCATTTATTTTAAGTGTCATAATCTGAAAGCAATTGTATTTCAGTCAATAAATATCAGGTAAAAAATGTCGAATACGTATCGCTTTAGTTTCTGGGTTCGACGAGACACCGACTCCCAAGTCATTTCAAGCCATCAAGTTAGGCTGTAATTGTCAGATAGCTTTCCTATGGTGAAGCTGAAAATATTTGTGCAATCCAATAAGATCTACACAAAAAAGTTGGCAAAAAAGTGCACAACTCAACATACCTATTTGGAGGCTTTTGAAATTCATCAATAGCCTTCAAAGAGAAATGTTTATTTGTGCACATTTTTGCCAACGTTTTTGTGCAGATCTTCTTGGGTTGCACAATTATACTCAGATTCACCATATGAAAGCAATCTGGCAATTACAGGCTGACATGATGGCTCGACATGACTTGGGAGTCGGTGTCTCATCGAGCCCAGTATGAAAAGTACCACTTTGTACTTGCTCATGATTCATTCATAACAACGGCAATAGTTCTGTCAACATACTTGATTGTTGTTTTTATTTTTTTGAACAAAAATGCAAATTTTCAGACAACATTTCATTAATTAAACATTTTTAATAGATAGAAAATTCAATAACATTTTGAGAATAATATGAACCATTTTTAAGAAGACAAACATTTCATGTAATTTTGTTGCTTAATTTTGCAGGTACATAATAATTTTTTTTGGAGGTTCTATCGAAATTTTTTAATATCAGTTCTATCACATACGTTTTTTTGGTGTAATCACGATGCAATCAAAACGTGAGCATTTGCTGACAAACATTTTAGAGCCAATGGCTGCAAATGTATGTCGTAGCGGAAAACGTAACGTGTCGTTGTATGTAAAATGTTTACGAACAGATCTACTGGTTTTGTAGATAATACAAACGACATGTAGGATTTACTGATGTTAAAAAATGTTTTGAGCACTTATTTAACTTGTAGGTGAGAAGAACAAACAGTGAGACATTATTATCTTACATTGAAAAAACTTGCATAAGCAATGTGAAATATTAATATTACCTGTTATGATTAATTAAGTTCATAATTTAATTAATAAAGTTAAATATTATTTTCTATTAAATCTTTATTATTAATAAGATAAATTTTCTTTTATTCTAACCTTTCAATACATCTTACTGTTGGTTTTTTTATGCATGATTTTTTTGAAGATTTATGTAATAGATTCAACAAAATGTGGTAAAATAAAAAGTCACATTTTTTCAAATTTTTTCCATAAATGATAAAAACCGTGTACTTTTTTGTTATGCAATTTCTAATTCTTTCATTATATAATTAACATAAGAAATAAAATATTTGTAAGACCATCCATTATCTTAAAATATTATATGTCTCACTGTTGGACATTTACACTCTCAACTTATAATAATACTTTTTACGATTTTTTAAACGTTAAAAATTAAATTATCTTGACAAATAAATACATTATTAATTGTTATAATAGAAAACTAATTTTATATTCAAAAAAAAACATAGCTAATGATAATAAAAACTGGATTCTAATGACAAGTTACATTATACTTTTAACCTAAAAAGATGACGTAAGTGTTTTATAAACCGTTATGATATATTCACCGTGATAATAATGATATTTTATGATGAACTAGTTCGAATTATGATTTGTCTAATTTTTTTAGATTTTTTGGGGCAGTATTTTTTTTATTTCAAGTGTCTCGCTGTTGATTACATTCCCCTATGGTTTAAAATTTAATCTAACGTGCATTACATATGAAGATTAAAACTTGCCATTTACTTTAAATTGTCCTAAAAAAAAACGTCAGTCATTGGTTTTCCACAAGGTAGGTGAATTTATATACTTTTCTCCATAAATGATATTATATTATATACATAAAAACGTCCTAGTAGCAATTTAGTGCTTAGGACCATATGAGAAATGATTTTCGTTTTACAAATTTAACTTGAAAACTTAATTAATTAAATTAGATTCCTAATACATTGAATTGTTCAGATTACATGTTGACGAACAATAACATTTTTGTGTGTATACAACTGTCCGCAATGTTTCGCCACGTGAGATTAAGTCCCCATGAAAATAATCTTAGTTTGCCATCATGTCATTTCTACTATTTAAGTAGATAACGAGGTTTTTTTTTGAAAATGCTGGCATTTGCTCCATTATTATAAATAAGTCGGAGTAAGTACGAGTTTACGGTGTAATCACATAGGTGAGCACATACCGACACATTTGCTACCAGCAAATGGGATTCCATGGTCTTTGACCAGGACTCTTTTTCGTAGTCGTAACCGTACGTATTTGTCATAAGTACGTGAATAGCTCAAACATTCAGGTTAGCCGCGTAGCCACGTAGCCGTCAAGTTAGCCACGTGGTGGTGATCCGGGGGTGATGCCAGTACACTTTGGGCCAGAATTAAAGTACATGACAGATACTCGACTTAATATTGATAATGTGGTATGGTCAGCATTTTATGAAATATATTTTTACGTTCAAATGAATAAGAGGATGGCATTTTTATAAGATCTTCAAGCTAATATTAAATTCATACAAAACGGATAAATTGATTCAACACCTTTTATTCAAAGATTTCTAATACAAAAATTTCAAAAGAGATTTACACATCTGTCACTTAAAATTCCTTTTTTTTCTATTACGAAATAGCCTAAATGCAGTTTCCCTCCAGATTTTTAAAACGTTTTTTATTTACAATAAACCCCAATCACATCCAAATTTCATCTGGCTTAATCTGCTGTAAAGAATGGCTATGTCTATGGCTAATCGTGGCTTCATCTGTGGCTATCTGTGGCAACCTGTGGCTTCATCTGTGGCTACCTGTGGCAACCTGTGGCTTCATCTGTGGCTTCATCCGTGGCTTCATCTGTGGCTACCAATGGGAACCCGTGGCTTTATCTGTGGGCAACCTATGGCAAATTCTGTGGCTTAATATGGCAATGTCTGTGGCCACCAATGGCTCAACCTGCGGCTTGTTCTTTTATTAATTTTATATATCTGTGGGAAAACTGTGGGTTTTGTCCAAATCCCACAGTTTACCCACAGGTGGCTGGGCCTGTGGCACCTGTGGCATACTGTGGCATGTTCTGTGGCCAAAATTACTTTGATCTGTGGCTGCCTATGGCAGTGTTTGTGGGAACCTATGGCATCGTCTGTGGGAGAATCAAAGTTTTCCGCGCGGGTATGTTTATAGCAACGCGTGCGTTCATTATAAGCACATGCAGGCAATACATGCGGAGATAAGGAGTGACGATGCGCAAAGTTTGCAAGTCACCAATTAAAATACGAGCTAGAAATGTTCCGTGTCATAAGAGTGATTAGTATTATTATCCGTTTACTGGATAAAAAGGCTCGATTCATTCCATATTGTTATGAATGTCTTCGTAGTGTTCAACAAGATCTGACGGCTAACTATTTCAATGAGTTTTTGGGTGACCAAGTGAATAGAAGATGGATTTTTGGGAAGTTGCAGTGGGCATAGTTACCCTGTGCATCGGTCTGTACTGCTACTTGAGGTCGAATTACGACGTATGGGAAAATCTGGGGGTGAAGGGTCCCACACCGCAGCTTTTTTTTGGGACCATCAAAGAAGTTTTGATGAACAGAAAATTCTGGGGTGATTATGCCACAGACGTTTACAATGAATACAAGGACGAGGCCTTGGTTGGCATCTATAATCGAAGAACCCCAATCCTTGTCATCAGGGACCCAGAGTTCATCAAAGACGTCCTGATCAAAGACTTCAGCATCTTCGCGGATCGAGGAATCAGCGTGACCGCCAAAGCTGAGCCATTTACGGTCCATTTGTTCAGGCTGGAACCTGCCAGGTGGCGACCTTTAAGAATCAACCTGTCTCCAGTGTTCACATCCGGGAAACTAAAGGAAATGTTTTACATCTTGCGAGACTGCACCGAGCATTTCGGAGACTTCTTCGACAAGGTGGTGGCAAAAAACAACATCATTGAGTGCCGCGATTTGACTTCAAAGTTCACAACAGATGTCATAGGTTCCTGTGCTTTTGGACTAGACATGAAGGCCTTATCTGAAGAGGATTGTATGTTCCGGATAATGGGAAAGAAAATCTTCGAGCCAAGTAGGATGAAGGTCTTCAAGACTAGATTCAGGGAAAGCCTACCTTGGTTGTATGATCTTCTATGGCCGATTTTTTTGGACCGGGAACAATTTGAGTTCTTTACGAATACTATAAAGGACACCATGGAATATAGGAAGAAAAATAATATCGTTCGAAATGATTTTGTAGACCTACTTCGAGAAATTAAAGAGAACCCAAACAAGGTTGGAGATATCGGTGAGTCTATTGTACAATCTTCCGATTTGTCCTTTAAGGTTTATCTAAAAATGTGTTATCATTTGAGAACGATGTTTGAATCTTGAACAATGTTCGAATCTTGATGTTTCGAAAAACCTTTACTATTTTTAATTATTTACGATGCAGAAATGACAGACAGTCTAATAACTGCGCAAGCCTATGTCTTCTTCGCGGCCGGGTTCGAAACATCTTCGACGACGATGAGCAACGCTCTTTATGAATTGGCGTTGAACCATTCCATTCAAGACAAACTTCGCCAAGAGATCCGTGAAGAACTTGCTAAAAATGAGGGACAATTTAAATATGACAGTATCAAAAGCATGAAATATATGGACCAATTATTCCAAGGTGATAAGACTAAATATTGAGAGCATATTGTAACGATTAGGTTCTTCAGTCAGCACACCAATTGGATACTGGAAATGACAGGTGTTTCTAGATGGCTTCATGATCGCTAGGCCTAAAACAGTATATCTATACATATGATATGTAAATAGTAGTTTATTTAACTAGTGAATACAGCAGAGGCTTTTGGGATAGCCTCTGCCGTGTTCAGTAGTTGAATACAATGCTTTTCTTTACGAGCGTAGGTAAAAGTGAACACTTTTACCTGTTGAGTAAAGAAATATATATATACTGCTATGAACCTAGCGACGATTCCGCCATCTAGAACCCTTGTTATTCCGAGTACCCCATTTCATACACCTCAATTTTCACTTTCAGAAACGTTACGGAAGTACCCTCCTGGTGCTGTACTGACGAGAAAATCTAGCGAATCCTACACTTTTAAGGGAACTACAGTCACTATACCAAAAAATCAACAAATTTGGATACCAGTCTACGGTCTTCAACATAACCCCGATATTTATCCAAACCCTGAAACATTTGATCCCAACCGATTCAACGAGGAAACTGTAAAAACTCGGAACTCAATGTACTTTTTGCCGTTTGGAGATGGACCTCGTAATTGCATAGGTAAATTAAAATTATGCAAAACTGAATACCGCAATACATACATTTTGTACTGAAAAAAATCCACGAATAAATTTAGAATTGAGGAATATATTTTTCATTACAAAAATACTGCAAAAAAATTTGAAAATGCTTCAACTTAGAGTTGCTATTACTTAAAAATTTAATAC
>JABFPD010000611.1:0-10750 GCA_022817545.1 Cremastobaeus sp. ZL-2020 | reverse complement strand
TATGGACGGTTTGTGTGTTTGGTGGAC
This sequence comes from Cremastobaeus sp. ZL-2020, assembly GCA_022817545.1. Lineage (NCBI taxonomy): Eukaryota > Metazoa > Arthropoda > Insecta > Hymenoptera > Scelionidae > Cremastobaeus > Cremastobaeus sp. ZL-2020. The sequence continues at coordinate 10,723 of JABFPD010000611.1, read as the reverse complement.
AAGTAATTAATAATAATAATTAGTAACACACCTTTGTAGCCAAATATATTTCATTAGGTGCCTGTGTAATGAAGTCACGAATATGTTCTGCCTTTAACCTTTGCTTTCTTCTTCTTGTAACCCACACTTTTTTGTTTTAAAAAAGCTATCAATTTGCTGTACTTGGATATATCCACGTTTTCTTCTATATTAATTGTGTTGTGAAGCATCGAATAAATTGCCCAAAGAGTCGATGACGCAAGAGTCTGCGATTTTTCTTGAAAATAAGCAAGTAACACAGTTTCCGATGTAGAATGAACGTTTTTTAACTTTTCCAGGCGCAAAATGCGTTGTATTGTTGGATGTATCTAACTCCACTTGCTTTTGGCAACAAATCTGTTGCTGCGACGTTAGCTTGTGCAACTACTTCTGGCGGTGTGTTATATCCGTCATTTGAGTCGCAATCCGATAGATCATCCATTTTTCACCCAGATTTCAAATTTATTCACAATATTTTCAATCATCAACTGAGTGTTACTCAACGATTCCAATGACTCTACTGCACACAACGACTCAACTGACTCTGCTACCAACAAATGACGATGCAACTCTCTAACCTCAAAGACAGTAAGCTGCCAGCTTCATGGGCATTAGAGAAAACTTTCGTCACGCGCGAAAGTAATTGCGGGACGAAAGTTAACTTTCGTCACGCGTTCCCATGCAGCATTGAAACCACTGCAAACGCCATCTTTCGTAACTTTTTTGCGACACTAAACGTGGCATTTTCGATGCAGGTATTGGAAAAAGATATAATAACCTATCAAATAAATATAACAATAATCAATATACGGAATATTATAGTCGAACTCAAAATAGATATGGGCCACAGAATGCGCAAGTAAATTATACCGAAATTTGCAGTAATAATGAAGTAACAGACATGAACTATTCGGTAACAGACATGAACTATCAAAAAACTTCAATTTGACTCAATCAGACAGCGGATTGAGTAAATTTTCCGTCAACCACCTATAAAAACTCAAATTTTACTCGGTAATGGGGGAATTGCTAAAGCACCAGTAGTTGAAATCAAAGCCGAATATTTTATAAAAAATAAAGGTGCATTTTTAATAGATATTGGCGCACAGGTAAATATAATTAAACAAGGATCAATTAACGGTAATTTAAAAGCAGATGCCTCAATAACATTTGAATTATTTGGCATTACTAACAGTACAGTAAATACTCTTGCACAAATATTTTTAGATATTGGAGAATTTACCGTTACCCTCCTTGTCATAGAGAGGAAATTCAAAAGCAAGTAGAAGAATTTCTCGATCAAGGAATCATCCGACAGTCGGATTCACCTTATGCTTCTCCCGTATGGCTAGTTCCCAAAAAACCTGGCGCCGACGGGAAAAAGCGATGGCGCATGGTCATTGACTACCGAGCGTTAAATGATAAAACTGTCGGAAATAGTTACCCTATTCCGAATATTACAGAAATAATAGACTCATTACAAAAAGCACATTATTTTACCACATTAGATCTCGCGTCGGGTTTCCATCAGATAGAAGTAGCAGAAGAAGATAAATATAAAACAGCATTTAGTACGCCACACGGTCATTTTGAATGGAATAGAATGCCATTTGGATTAAAAAATGCACCTGCTACATTTCAAAGACTTATGGATAGTGCGTTATACGGGTTATTAGGAACCGAAATGCTAGTTTACTTAGTTGATATAATTATTTTTGCACGAACATTAGAAGAACACGATAAAAAATTTTCGAAATTAATTGAAAGATTATGCGCCGTTAACTTGAAAATACAACCCAGTAAATGTGAATTTCTGAAACATTCCGTGAATTATTTAGGCCATGTAATTTCTGACAAAGGGGTATTTCCGGATTCAGCAAAAATTAAAAGCGTTAAAGACTTTCCTACACCGACATCTCCAAAGAAAATTAAACAATTTTTGGGTTTAGCCGGGAATTATCGAAGATTTATTCACGATTTCGCTAAAATATCGAAACCAATGACTTTATTATTGAGAAAGAACGAACCTTTTGATTGGAAAAACGAGCAACAAGAAGCATTCGAGATTTTAAAAGAAAAATTATGCAATCCTCCGATATTGCAATATCCTTTATTTGATCAACGGTTTTTTGTAACTTGTGATGCTAGTAATTACGCAATTGGAGCTGTATTAAGTCAAATACACGATGGCCACGACCTTCCTGTTGCCTATGCGTCGCGTTCTTTAAATGATGCAGAAACGCGATATTCTACAACCGAAAAGGAATTACTCGCAATTGTATACGCAGTGCAATATTTTCGGCCGTATTTGTATGGGCAACGATTTACAGTTTATTCGGATCATCGTCCCTTAGAATGGCTATCTAAATTAAAAGACCCCACTTCTCGTCTCGCGCGCTGGAAGATAAAATTAAGTGATTATGAATTCGATATTAAATACAAACCGGGAGGAGCAAATTTAAACGCGGACGTGCTTTCGCGCAACCCTGTCAATTCGAACATTCAACACGCTCAGATTAGCACAGTCAAACGTAAGAAAATAGAAGATGAAGATTTACCCCCTAAAAAACGCGGTCGTAAACTCGGAGTTAGGAGGAAAATTTGGGATTATGTAATAGACACTGACAAAAAAGACGAACCCAATACTGAAGACGAATTAATTCAGATTCCTACTCGGACAACGCGCCAACAATATCGCAATAAATTATTAAATGAGTTTCATAAACGCCGTGCTGAAATAACTGACAGCGATAGTGATACAAAACAACAAAACATATCACACAAAACACGAAAATTACCCAAACGTCAATATTATTCTAATTCTAACAGTGAAGATCCAAATACTAAAAAATTCCTTGGGTTTGATCCTGCGGCTTTACAGCCTTTGCCCATGACAACAGACTCATCTGAGTACGAGAATCAAAACAGTAACAAAACCCAAATCCAAACTCAAGCACAAGTACATAAGCCACAGGTTAATGAAAATTCCTCTGAATTGGGTACTGAAACTGATGAAGATAAAAGCGAGAATGAGGATAAGGATAATAAGCCGTCTAAGAATACAAACAGTGATAATAATGTTACAGGCAAGCACTACGCCTCTAATCATATGCCCGCAGCAGGCAAACCACAAATCAAAACGAATAAACAAATCAAAAATAATATTGTATTCACAAGTCGGCCATTGCTACCGGGCAAAAAACATATCGCTTATCTGATAACAAGAGAAGGGAAATTAAATACTCCTTTTCTTAAGCATTTCGCTGAAAATTCATTACTAACAGAAAACCAGTTAATGGGGAAAATATTAAAAGTTGGCAATATCATTACCACTTCCGAGGGTAATATTGTACTGCATGGGTTAGTTATTAAGGATGATATTCGTACGATAGCTGATCAAAATGTTATTTCAAAAACATTTTACAAATTAAAGACAAGGTTGGCAGAGCATAAAGCAAAAAGAGTTGACATTGGGGTAGACATACAAATGTTGCCAAAAGCCCAGTGGATAATTCAGGTAAGCTAACTCAGAATGGCTTTCTTGAATGAGAATATACTTGTTTACATTCATCCAAAGCCTATAAATGAAAATAGCTCAGAGGATGAAACAGATAATCAAATTTCTGAATCCTCGCATACTATCAAAATTAAACCCCCGAGTAAAAATTCAAAAGGAAACTCTGAAAGAGGAGAATCCTTGGACTTAAATGAAATTACAGTCCAACCCTCGCCTGAATCTTCTTCTCCTGTTATATCCGAGATCGATAATAATAATACAAATAATTGCGATCCACAATTAACCGATGACAGGAGTGAAGGAAGCTGTGATTTGGATCTATCAAATGAAAAAGATTTAAGCCCTTCAGTAAACAATGACAAATCACAATCATTGTCTGACAGTGGCTCGGATAAAAGTGATAATGAAATCAAAAACACAGATAACAAAAAAATGGATTCAATATCATCTGACTCTGACATAAACAAAAATAGTACAGTATCTCATACATCAGATCACAATATATTAGAAACTACAAACCACATATTACAATCTCAAGGCCACATATTATTTCTTATAACAGAAAACTGCGATTTAAATACTAATACCTTACGGGCATTAACTGAAAAGGGTTATATTAATAAAATTAAAATATTAACACAAAAGCCAAAACTAGGTCAAGTAATTGTATTAAAATATGGTGAAAGTTATTTTCTAGCACTTGTTTTGAAAGAAACATTAGATGTATCAGTAAAATCAACAAATATGCTGAATTGCTTATTAATTTTGCACGGACTCTTGGATAAATTAAAAATACAAGATATACTTGTGGCAACGGATACTGAGTTCTGTTCCTTAAATGCTTGGGAGCGAATGAAGTCGATTATAAAGGAAATTTTTACGAGCACTCACAAACTTTTTATATTTTGTAATGGTAAAATTGAAATTCCTCCAAAGCATTTGGGACCTGACATAATTCAGGAATACCATGAGAGTATGACAGGTGGTCATAGGGGAGTACAAAAAACTTATCTTAGAATCTCCGCTGATTTTTATTGGAAGAATATGCGAACAGATATTGAAAATTTTATCAGACGTTGTTTTACTTGTCAGAGAGTAAAAGCTCAGAGGCAGCCGGTAAGGGCTCCAATGTTGATCACTGATACATGTACTGATAGTCTCGAAAAGGTTAGTCTCGACATCTATGGACCTATTCAAACTCGTACTTCGGATTTCGAGGAGCAAGAATTTAAATATCTACTGACTATACAGGATGGTCTTACTAAATATAGCATCGCAGTACCTGTAATTGAAGCTAGTGCAGTTGCAGTTGTACAAGCATTAGTCCACAATTTCATATGTATATTTGGAATTCCTTTAGCGATACTTTCTGATCAGGGAACAAATTTTATAAGTTCTTTCAATAAGGAATTTGCCCGATTGTTCCGTATTAAACATTATGTGTGTTCTACTTATCATCCGCAAAGTAATGGATCGTTGGAGCGATCACATTACGACCTAACTCAATATATGAAGTGCTACATTTCTGTCGAAAAAAATGGCCTGCCTTAATTCCTATGGCAATGTATTGTTATAATACATCCATACATGCGAGCACTGGTTTTAGTCCCTACGAACTTATGTTTGAAAAGAAACCTAAAACTCCAAATTCATTTCTATTCAGTGAGGACAAGCTTAAAACATATAATAAATACTTAATGGAACTCGTAAAAAAATTGCAAGATTTCCGTGCGTTAGCAACCACTAATTTGATTGACTCTAAAGAAAGGAATAAATATTATTATGATAGGAAAATTCGTGATGTTAATTTAGCCCGGGACAATGGGTATTTGAAATACGCGGAGCAAAACGAAATAAATATGATTCTAGTTATATGGGTCCTTTCGAAATAATCGAAGTAACTAGTCGTGGAAATTTGATTATAAAAGACGGAAAAAACATGAGAAATATACATAAAAATCGCGCTAAATTAGCTCATTTGGGAGAGCAAGACCTACAAAATGTAATAATTTCATAACCGAAATAAATCAATAAATAAGGGACAACTTATCAGGAAATCGGAATTCTTGTCGTTTTTATATTTCCAGACATTGTGATTGGATTGACAAGATGTCCCCTAAGCATCGGGAGTATGCTGATTATCAAATTCGGCTAAGAACCTTTGCAACCTGGGATAATTTTCCGACCTCCATGAAGGAGAAATTGGCTGAAGCAGGATTCTTCACTAATAATAAGGAAACACATGTTTTCTGTTTTCATTGCGGAGGAGGGTTCCGTCGCTGGGACCCGGAAGATGACCCTTGGGCACAGCATGCCAAGTGGTATGAGAGGTGTGAATACCTGTTATCCGAGAAAGGGCAAAGCTTTGTCAATGAAATGATTGGGGAATACGTGGTGTCTTCAACAACAACTGTAGAGTCTGCGCCTGAGCCATTAGAAGACCTCTCTGCTACTCCTTCCTGCCGAATATGTTTTGATAATGATGTAAATGTTTTAATGTTACCCTGTGCACACTTGATTGCTTGCGAGGAATGTTATTATAAATTAGATAACTGTCCTTTATGTCGTAGAATAAAAGAAAGAGTAATCCGGGTATATTTTGCTTAGCACTTATATAACAGAAGAATTTACACTTATGAGTAAAAGAGAAACAGAAATAACAAAGCACAATCAACGTGAGCATAGGCCTTCGGTCGTGTGACACTATTACTAAGTTGAAGCCTGTTTATGTTTTGACTCCGTACCGGATCTGTAGCTTGAGATAATATAAGTAAAATGTCTTCTTTTATATATATGTAACGAAATAAAAGCGTTAAATTTCTAAAAAGAGAAATTGCTTCTTCCAAGATTTTAAATAATTTTAATTCTTGTCCTTATTATAATTTTGACTTGTCAGGGATGAGGGAATTGATCAATAAAGTTTTACATATTCAGTTAATGCAATATATTCTTTTTTATAAAAATTACAGCTCACACTACCCTATTTTATTGAAAGAAATAAAATTAATGAAAAGTCAAGAAAAAAAAACATAAAGTCGATTTAAAATAAAAAAAATTTTATTAGAGTGATAAATAAAAGAAATCCTTTAATGCGACGTTTCATGTGTAAGGAAAGCACCGGTGTAGTCGCGGCATCCAGTCATCGCCTAGGGATCTCACTCCGGCCAGAGAAGCTTGACGTCGTAAGATGGGGCTTCTGCATACCAAAAACTAAAAAGAAATCTTTTATTAGGAAAATTTATACTGTAAAGTAATGTAAATAAGTTGTATAAAGTTTCATCGACTTATAGTGTCATATGAGGCTGCAAGGGTAATGCAGCTCCTTAGAATTGGAATAGTCACCCGGGGATCTATATTATTAGTATTGGAATTGTGCAGACGCAAACGTGTGTTTTGGCTAAAGACACAAGCATAAACAAAGTTCCATGCATCACGGGCCTTTTTTCTAATTTCCTCTCTTCTACTTGGGTCATCCTTAATTAATCCCAGACTCTAAACAAGAGAAAATAAGAGAAATTAATTCTTAGATAATCTCAATTTAATCAAATTATTTTAAAGGGAAAAATATTGCTATGTTACCTCGACTATTGCAGTGGGAACGTAGACATAGATCTCTGACATTAGGCCGATTGTAAAATGCAGAATCACCTTGAGACAGGGTAGGTCATTTGTCATGACATAAAAATCAGGCACTATGACCTTTCTTAGCCGAATCTCCGGATGAATGATCACAACTGGTCTTCCTTCCTGCGGAAAAATAACAAGAATTAAGCAAAAATGAAATAAATACTAATAGTTAGGAATAAAGAATGCTTACTCTTTCCTCAAGAACGTTTTGCATAGCGGATGCCATGTTTTTCCTTTTATCTAGTGTTGTTTTGCCTAAGGAAAAATAATAAAATTAAATTAATAATAAAAAGGGTAAAAAGGTAGAAATTAGAAGTGCGTTAAATTTACCTAATAACAATTTATGGTAGGAAAATTTTTGAGGTATAAAGAAAAGGAAAATCAAAATAATAATTTCAAATCAAATATGGATCAGCAAATTAACATTAATAAAATATTAAATTAATCTTTATTTTTGTTTTTGAAAATATAAGAAAAGAAAAGAAAAAGGAAATAACCATCACAATATCAGTAAACAATCCATTGAAGAGATTCATTAGAAATTAAAAGAATATTGTCAAGTTAAAAAGAAATATATATATATAACATTAAAATAAAATAATAAATAAATGATTGCAACAAATAAACTATAGAAAGGTAAACTTTTTATTAAAATATTTGATTTAACATTTCAAGAACAAAAGAATGAAAAAATTTAATAATAAATCTATATATATAAAAAGGGGGGGTAACTCAGGATTATATATATAAGGGAGAGGAAAGCTATGTATAGATTTCCTCAGGTATGGAAGAATAAATGAATAAGTCGACTTACCATGTCAAGAGAGCACAGCAAACTGGCCGAAAAGTTAAATTCTTTCTTAGGATATTTGGAATCATATTACCAGAGATTAATTGAGATATTGAAGGAGTAAGAGTGAATCAGATCTTTAGCTTTGTGTCATGGTTGTGGAAGCGCTAAGTAGTCAGCAATCTAGAGCCAGGAGCGTAAAGGGCGACTTTATAAAATCTTTTCGTTTTTTGAAAAAAAGGGGGGGATGAAAGAGAAAGGGAAGTGAGATGAGCCAGTGGTCCTCATAGTTATGTATTTATTATTTTTAAAGTACAAGAAAATGATTATTAATAAGATAGTTGGAGTAATGCAAATATTGTAAAAGACAAAATTGAAGCTGTAAATGAGGATGTTTTAAAGTTGAATCAGTCTGGAACAAATTATATATTTTTTTTTGTTAAAAAGAATTCAGGGAAATATTATAGGATGGTAAATATGATTTCATTTACCCTTTTTCATCCCCTGTGTCCATTGTTTCAATCGCCTCCGGGCTTGGGCTCTTCGGAGGTGCTGGAGGTGTTGTGTCGCGAGGCCCTGCATCGTTGGCTGGGGGTGCTGTTTCTTGATCGGGATGTTCGGTTTCGATCCTTCTCAGCTCCCTTTCCACGTGCTCCATGGAGGCGTTTGAGCACAGAATTGGTTCTGGGTCACATGTCATTAAGTAATCTTGAACCTGGAATTTGAAGAGGGTATATAGTAAAGTTGGAAATTTCAAAGTTAAGGATCATATCGTTCATAATCGGTTTAAAATACAAATTTAAGACATTTCAAGCTAATATGTAAAAATTATCGGATAATAACTTACCCAATGAGTTAGAGTATTGCAGGATCTCTGTAGGTCTAATAGGGCCCGAGCGATTCTCCGTTCTTCCTCGGTGAAGATGCAGTTGAAGCACTTGCAGTTGTTAAACTATAAAATGGGATATAATTATTGATCAAATAATCTTCTTTATACAATTATACAAAACTCTTAATGAAACCATGTACATCCATCGCGATTCAAGAGCTAATGAAGACTGACGGAGGTTGAATATCATATGTCTAAATAATAAGTATTGAAACCAGATAAGGCCCGTCAGGGTTCATCTTAAATCTCGTAATAAATTACATTGTAGGAATGTTCCTCCTCTCTCTCCTTTCAATAAATTAAAAGGAAAAGGAGTTGTGAGTGAATCAAGAGAATTTACCTGTCAAATATAAGTTTGTTGCACTAATTGGAGGGGGCCTGAGAGGGGACCCGACCTCCAATTGTTGTTGCTTTCAGATGATATTGTTGTCTCTTAAATTCCTGTCAAAATTACAATTATATTAATTTAATGCAGTTGTTGTTTAATAATTTATAATTTGGAAACTTCTGATATAATTCTAATCAGGAAAGTTAATACGTAATTATTTAAATAAAGGGAAAAAATTAATTAACTGAAAGGCGATTTATAACAAATTAAAATTGGATTAAATTTGAATAAAGAAAAAGATTTAAATAATATCGTTTAAATCAAATTGAAATTTTTTTTTATCCTGGTAGAAGGATTAGTTGTTGTGTCCATTATTAAACTGTGATTAAGCCAGTGGAATCGCAAATTTGCTGAAGATCAATCATTGAAATGTAACGGGGAGTATTAATGGATTTTTCTTTCTGAAAAAAATATAAAGTTGCATTAAAGAAATTCCTCTTGTGGAATTGTTGGTTTATACTTAATCGCTTAATCGATATCTGGTCGATATCGATTAAGCACGCGTGATCCATACAAGAGGGCGCTCTTGATGTTGTTTACCTCTGACACAGTGATGGTTTGTTTACTATCAAGTTGGAGTTTAACAGCCAAGTAAGCTTCTGTTTTATTTATTATAATACTTACAGTAATGAATTATTTTAACTAACCAATCAGTTCAATTGATCAATAACTTTTAAATTCAATCAATTAGTTTCAGTCATGAGCAACTGGAAAAGTTACTGACAATTACTAACCTGATAGTTTTATTTCTACTCAAATAAGTGTTATTCATTGTGTTTAAATAATTAATAATGATTAATTATACAAGTTTTAAAAAGACAATATTAATTATGTTACTTGAATATTATTACTATGATGCATGTATTCCTATTTTCCATTAGGTTAGCTTCTTAATAGCAATTCTAATTTATTTGATTCTTTATTTATTACTTGTATAAATTTGCAATAATATGTAAAGATTAAATTTCTTACATAAGGTGCCTGTCTAACTATTACAATAATAAGTATAAACCAACAATGCCACAAGAGGAATTTCTTTAATGCAACTTTATATTTTTTTCAGAAAGGAAAATCCATTAACCCTCAGTTACCTGACGGGGGTCTGAAGGGAACATGGGTGTTTTGAAACGCGCGCCATTCATAGAAAACGCGTTCGGAAAAATTCGGGACCCGGGGGGGAAAAAAGTAGATGGACCGAACTAGGTATTAGGCCGGTAGCGGCAGTTCGGCCGTGCACGGTAAGCAAGCTACACGCCGCGTAACCTGTTTTTGTTCCCTTCAGACCCCCGTGAGGTAACAACGTATGTAAAGTGCGATTTCTGGAAAATCATTGTTTATGTAAGTATATGACTTAAAATCGTTCTATAATGTGTAAATATGTCTGACACATGAAATCAGTGATAGTTTTTTAACATTACAGACTGCAAAAGCCCGAATTAATCAATTGACCGTCGATTGGCATTCCAATTGAGAAGCGATATTTTCCAGGTAAAT
>JABFPD010000610.1:0-10752 GCA_022817545.1 Cremastobaeus sp. ZL-2020 | reverse complement strand
CAGGAAGCTACGTAGAATGATTTCTTGTCGCCCAGATTCGTGTGTCATCAGTCACGCGGCTAATGAGCGTCGGAAATACGCATTCCCTGCGATCCGCGCCGCTAATCTAACATCGGACGCGCTATTCGTTACTTCACGTTGTCAAATGAATTTCGCTTTTTGCCGAATCCATTTTGCTGATGGATCACTTATTTGTGCTTATCTTCCGTGAGAAAGAATTACCGCGTATTTATAGTCGCCTTTTGTCTTTGCAATTACACGCCTGCCGCGAAAAATAGCCGTGGCGATGCGCCGCGGAAAAAATAGATTACTGAAAAAGCTAATGTATTGCAAAACTTTCGTTGATACAGCAAATTGCATGTGCAGCTTGATAGCCGGTTTTCCCCGCTGCATGCAGCGTTTCTTCAGTAGTGTAATCCAAATAAATCCGCCGGATCATTCGTAATGAAAATGACTACATACTTTTGCATTCAACATCAACTCGTATTAATATCACCGGCACAGTCAGGGTGTTTCTTTTACAAGGGATCGCCTCTATCTATCGCACTTATCTGCATGACAATAACAATGCTTTTTCAGCTACGATTATATCGCAGTAATGGTCGCTGCGGAAATCGCTGCGGCGCGTCCTATTAATTATGGCCTTCAGTGATGGCAATCTTATAATTATTGATTCATACGTGAATTTCAGAACGAGATTTAATAGAGTGAAACGGGCTGCGATATCTTGCAATATGTATGTCGGTCATCGATGACGTTTATTACGTTTTCGTTTCTTCCACTGAATTATGTTTTACCGGAACGGAGAAAATCGCATTAAAACACATATTTGCATCATCGATTGAGATGCAGATCATTTCACATTGCTTTATATGTTTTGATGAAAATATACAAATCCGCAGTCGCTCTGGAGCCCAAAGGACAGGTCTTGGAATTGATCAACTAAAATGTTCTTCAAACGCGGAAACAAATTTTCCGCAACATTTTATAGACGTGCATTTTTTATCTGATTTACAATTCAAATTCGGCTAGCCACATAGAAATGCATTCGTAAAATTGTTTCATTTTATCAACGTGTCTGGGAATCAATTTAACGAATTATTAGGTAATATTGTTTGCGATTTTCATTTCTGTGTGCGATAACTGCCGCGATTCCCACCGACAATTACTGCTGCATATTTATACTAACGTTAATTGAATCATAAATTATTATACGATACGTAATTCAGTGTATCACTCGCTTTGCGGATTAACAATTTAAAACGAATTAATATCGAGTAATTTGTTCAACATTTAATTGTTCTTAGTTGAGTACCATATGGAATTAAGATGAGAATTACCATTAATCTGTTTGATACCATTGCATCAATACCAATCAATTTCATTGACGTATTCTATATAGTTACAACTAACTGAAACGTATGCAAACTCGATTCAAACCTGATCGGACGTTATCATTTCCCATTAATTCCATAATTTGACTTCTTCTTTGATATATACTATTTAATTGGTACCCGCTTCTTGAGCGCGTCGCCTCAATCGAAGCAGTAACTGTAAAACTATAAGCAATTCAAAGCGAGTTGGGGTGGATCCCCGTGAACCGGTGCCAAAAAAGATTTGCTTAGGTAACAAAGCGAAGCGGAGAACTGGAACAATGTTGACATCCGTGATAATATAAGGCGTTCGCATTGGCGTTCCAGTTAATGACTCAACTTTTTGCAAGGAGCGAAGAAGCAAAGTACATACTCTGTTCCTTAACGGAAAAAAGGGAGGAGATAACGCAAACCCTACTTCTTAGTAGTAGTACCATAATATTGAAAAAATGTAAACTGCATGCATATAATTTAGAATATGAGAAGCATCTCAAGCAACTGTTATTATGCGCTGAACACGCCTTTGATCGAGTTTAATCATTTATATTTAAATTATAAGATTACACGTGTAAGATGCTAATTATATACATTTGTTGCTCATTCGCAAAATGACACGCAGGCGTAGAAAGCTGATTAAGAAACAGGAAGTAATTGTAAGAATATTACTCGTTCGTTGCCGGAATATGCAATGTCGACGCGAAGTGTCATGAGCATCGTCAAACGCTTAACTCAACAGACTGGCCATCTCGTAGAATATTTAAATTGACTTACATAACCGCAGCGCGGGAATGCGCGCCCCGGGTCGGGGTACTCCAAGTGGCGAGCCAGTAAAAACATGCATCTATTTCCATTTAACAAGTTTATATATTACGCCGTCACTGGCAGCGCGTAGTTACATTTGAATACGATGTACCGACGCCAATTCAGAACGCTGCACGTACCAACTGCGAATTAGATTTCTGACATTGCCACATCAGCGACATAATGTTTCATCGCAAAAAACAGATTGAAAGGAGAAAAATCGAATGTGACTGTATAACATCAAATCACGCCGAGCTGACTGTATTATTTTCGCGTACGTCGACTCGGGATCGGCTGCCTCCGCGAAAAATGCCCTCGGTGGAGGTAAGAAAACCCGTCCCGATCGGGTACTGGCAAGGTCGCCCGATTAAAACTTACTTCGATAAGTACACAACTGATGAAATCTAGTTAGAAACTGTCTCGCATTCCATTCAGCCTGATTCTGCTTGTCACAATTTAATCGCTTTTTTCAGCAATCAGTCAAACGCGAATCAGCGCCATAAAAATTCTTTTTGCGCTTGCTGCGCTTTTTGTCATTTCATTTGAAACACCATAGGCAAAAAGATTGTTAATGTGCGACTTCGGTTGATGTGCCGTACTCAGTACTTGCGAATCAGAATAATAAACTGCGCCAAGAAGGCTCCGACTAACGATGGTCGTTTATATCACACAACTCGGGCAATTGGACCACACGATTGGTCCATTTTGGTCTTCACTTTCTACCACACACCCACTCACACTTTTCTTAGAGCGGAGCCAGTTGGAGCTCGGTCGACTAAGCGTCGTTGCTTACTTGTTCCCGCCATGAAATAGAGTGCTAAAACCGATTTTTACGAGCTGACGTTCATTTGCAGTATCACATTTCGTCGCATCGTCTCGACGCAACGAGTGACGAGCGATATCTTCATAGCCAGGGCGACTCTTGGGACGGTTCATTTGCACGGGCCTAATTTACACGAGAAAATGGCACATTAATGTTATGGCGTACAAGATTACTGAATTGCTTTATGACTTACGATTTGTAATTGCGTTGCGCTTTTGCGACGATTTAATGCACAATAAAAACTATCCGAGTTTGTGTCTACACGTCCATAAAGTAATGAAGCACCGCGATAATAATTTTTGTTGCAAGAAAAAGTTATTAACTGCTTTTGTAGCTAACCAGTGATAGAAGATCAACTGCTCCTGAGTGGCTCGTTAAAGCTGAAAAAAACTTGAACGTTCCACGCCAACTTTTCATTGAAAATTAATTAAAGCGCCCTGCACTCTACTCCGCCATTTATCGAACAAGAGCAATGACACTTGGCGATGCCGTTTGAAGCGGCGCATAAAAAGCCCGACGGACATTGCCCGGAAGAAATGCATAATTCCTCTGGATGCGATAATCGTACATCCGTAGGCTTTGGTGCGCGCGAGTCATTTGTCTCACTTCAACACTCGCACTCGCAGCCGCGGTTCCGTCGCTGCGTTCATTTTTCGTGGCGCCGAGTATTTACAATATCCCGTGTCCTCGCACGATTCACCTTTAGCGTTCATCCAACTCGATAATTATATTATGGCCGTTTGTTGCAGCGCTAATAACAGCTTCCGACTCAACCGAGCATACAGGCGCTTCGCCTCAGTCACATTTCATGCGTTTCACATATTTACTAGATACGAAAGATCATTTTTCACAACGTCGAGACAAGCACACCCCCGGACGGTTCGCGAGCTTTGAAGTTTTTCCCTGCGCCGTACAACAACGCTGCGTGGACAAAGGCGCTATTTTTAGGACTCTGGTGTCATAATCATTCTACTTTGAACACATGATATAAACGCTGTTATTCAGGCAAAATTGTATTGCAACTAAAGGCAACTTTTTACGACTCCCTTAATATGAACTTTTGATTCAAACAGATTTGCTTTGAGCGCTCTTGAAATTCGGAGGGAATATCAACGAAACGCTGCCGTGCTACATTCAAATGGCTTTCTCTGCTCAAAGCAAAAATATTTCTCCGTCTAATACGTATTATTTTACTCAAACTGATTATTATGTCATTCCAGATGATGGTGCTCGGCGCCGCTCCGTATTATGCCGGAATTATCTTAATTTGAAAAACTGTCGCGGAAAAGATATTTCCCGCCGTTTCAACAGTTTATCAACGTTTCAACGGCTGGATATAATTAAATATGGAACGCAGCTTCTAAATTAACAAATTATTGTAATCGAATTGTAAGGCAGGTATTTATAGACTGGAACGAGGAACGAATTTCGAATATTTTTACCCGATACGAAACTCGAATGGAAACTCATTCCGCGCGCATCTGCAGAACTTTATCTTGATCGGCGAAAATGAATAGATTTAATAAAGACATTTTATGAATATTATGTAATTCAAACATTTATAGAACTAGAACAAAAATTATGTAATTTTTTAAGCATTTCAGTTCGATTTGCATTTGTAATGGCTGTAGGAAATATACAATGAGAATACGTTTATTACTGTTCTACAAATAGATATGCGCGTAGGAACTAATGATATTATTGAAAGTTAAAATTCGCGTTTCTGTTTACACACACGTTAAGATAGCAAGTAATCGAAGTGGGAAGGCAGACTGAGCAGGAATGTTTGTGTAAATCTTTGAAAAGGCATCGCGATTGAATGAGCGAATTTATAAACGGATTTTGTAGAGCAGTTATAAAATTATAACTTTGTATTTGCAAATCATTACCGGATAAAAAATTTCAACGAGTTTCATTCCGTGAAAAGATGAATCTCATTCTGCGCTCTTCCACGACCGAATCGTAAAGTACGAAATTTCATAATAAATTTCTGAGGGGATGAAAAATGTGTACAATTTAAAGTAACGTATAGCCCTTCTGGCTAACCTTGTTAACGCAATTTTTGTGACCCATATTTATTGTACTCTTTTCGTGCCGTTACAATTTTTGGTTGAAATTGTTCTCGTAGAAATTATTCCGTGACATAGTGGTTTTCGGCATTCATTTAATATATACCCATACGCGGTATGTCCCAAACGTTTTCAGGTTCAAGTCTTGCTGTACTCTGTAAAAATTACACATAGGTCAGAGAACAAGAATTCTAAATTTACGAGCCGTACGAAGCCTGCGTCAGATTCACTACGGTGCCATTCGCCCATGAGATGCGAGGGTATATTCACGAACCCACATGTACTTGTTAAATAAATTTCATAAAGTTGCAGCTGCTAACGTTTTTCACAAAAGAAAATTAATTATACCAGCACGAACTATATAAAGCAGAGAAGCATAGCCATGTACTTAACTAGATTTTTATCTGTCATACATGACGGCTATCTAGATAAAATCACGTTGTTATCGTTATATAAATGCAATTTAATGTGATGGAATAAATGAACACAAAATATAATTTATTCATATTATAATAACAAGCGCTTCGATGTATATTAATTTTAAATCAGCGTACGGAAAGACGAAAAGCTGATCTCGCAAAAATTGTCTTCCGACGAACTTCGTGCAATGCGCGTATCTCAATTTCATACGTCCATCTTATCGCCGAATATGAAATATCAGGAAAAGTGTGTTATTTCAGTACCTGCATCAACTACTTCCTTTACTAGGCACGGAAATCGTGGCATTTGTAAAGCAAATTTGTTTGCTGGAATGTTGCACATTCCACTTTTTTGACACTCGGCTGAATTGCAGTCATTAGAAAATGATATAACATTATGATTGATGAAAGCTCACTTCATAATATTGATCTCGCGAGTAAAGTGAATTCAGCATAAGTGGTGAATTATCTTAACACGAGATAAGTTATCTATTATCTTCTAGCGGGTTTATTATGTCACTGCACGGTTATAATTAGATAGTGTTAATGTTGCTTGTTTGTTAATTAATGAATCTTCCGTAACTCTCTTTAAATTTCATTCAATAAATAAAATAAGGACTTTGAAACTTGCAGTCACGACATGAACATAAATATTCAGGTAGTTTATGGTTTTTTTATTGATTAAATAATTTGATTGTAACGACCATCGTAAATTTATTTATGCTTCAATAAGTTTCGATAATTTCTGTGACGTCTAGGTACTTGCTGCTAACGTCATTGGTTATTATGTGGGCAGCTGGAATTCCAAGTCACAGGAAGTTGGTAGCAACCAAACCAGGCAGTATATTATGATTAAGTACGATATCAAAACTATAGAAATGCAAATTCCGCCATTTGGACTACTATGGCAGTCGCTTAGATAGTTTCATTCGAAGAAACTCAATATGACCCGCATAAACACAACATTACGATCAGCCCTCTGTTTTCTGCGTGCAACTTTCTACACTTAAAGTGAATCATATATTCGATATTTGTGCAAATTACAATATTACACGTCGACTTCAATTTAAGTAGACGACCTCCAGTATTTATTCATGGAATTTGATGTGCACATCACCTGATTCATCAAGCTCATTTGCACAGGCGTAAATTGTGAAAATCAAACTTGCATAAACTTGCGGAAGCGATCGAAAAAAAGTTCAGGGAAAATCTGGTATATTTTAACGAAAATAGCTCGGGTGGATTTAAACAAGAAATAATAAAGCAATGGAACAAAGTACTCGAAGTATTTGAGTTTGTATAAATACACCTTTCGAAACTTTTCGTCAAGTTTTTTCGACAAATTTATCACGGTGAATAAACTTTGAAACATCCTTACACTACAAAGTATTCGAGTTACTTAAATATACAGATCCGCCGAAGAGATACGATGAAAAATGCAGTACTTAATTTTCATAGCAGGAGCAAATGTATGTATTATCAGACAATTAAAGCAAATAATAATACAGCTTGAGATGAATTGAAGAATAGTAATAAGTTTGTTGAAAGAGCTTTGACTCTCGAGTATTTATGCTGTTGAATAATTGGTTAGTAAAGAGGTCTATGAGTAGCAAGAAGTACGCAACGCCTATTTCGAATTACACCAAACTGTGTTGAGTAGTGCGGACGGAAGGAAGGGTGCAGGAAAGTAAACTGAAGCATCGGCTATAGAAATCTGTTGGCTCAGTTGTAACACAGGCATATAAGCTTATTTTTCGTTTGCACTTGAAGTTTGCAAGACAGTCTCTTGGCAGCAGTCATGTACAGTGTAACACCAGCAGTGTAACTCGTTTAGTTGAATGTCGATCTCGACTTGCGTCACGTTCCAGCTGGACCTTTCGTTCGGAAGACACCGAGCATGACATTGTCGAACCATTCGCTACAACGGATTCGAGCAGATGCCTGAGTTGTTGAGACGACTTCGCACCGCGTTATTCGTTGGCATAGATTAATGGCCGGCTGAGGCATCTCGATACGCCGCTATCGGTGTCGTGGCACTAAAAGTGTGGCACGGATTTCATTTTTTCATCTCGGCCGCGCGTTTCATTTTCTCTCCGCTCGCTTCCCCTACGCCCCTTTTTGTGAGCTGCGCTTTTTCCGTGCCGCCGATCAATCGCGGTTTTTCACCAATGACGCGGCGCTTTCTTCGGAAGCAATTTGTTCCAAGCTTCCCGCCCGGATAATTACAAAAGAATATACCAAATGGAAGCGATGAATCCTGTGCAAGATCAAACAAGCAGGCATAATTCACACATTAAAGAAAGGAAGGCGCTCATTAGCGTGGAAATTGAAAAGATTTGAGCTTGACGTGCAAAGTTAATCTCTTTTGAATCGTTATTTTGGCCCTGTTCTTATTGCAGAAGAAGGTGCACGGAGGGGAAGCATTTGATTTACTTATTTGTATGCTTGCTTATTTGGCCGTCCCGGTACTCGCGCCTCCAAAGGGTGGCAGCTTTCTAATTAAACGGGAATTCATTTTGTTTTTCTGCAAGGCCAATTGCAAGAAAAAGGGTGTACAAGATCAGGTGCGGTTTTTAATAATACAGGCTTGACAATGAAATTTCATGGCCGCGCTTACAATAATTTGGTTTATGAAAGGATTTTACGCTCGAAAGCAGCAATTTTGAAGCTTATTTATTTTTCTCGTTTCACCTTTCTTTTTCTTCCAGTTTCATTTCAAATTGCCCTTGAAGGACTAAATAACCCTGAACGAAAAATGGCCAAACAATGCGGAAGTACTCAGAAGTCGCGGTTTAAGGCTAGATACGAGGAGTAATGGCAAAATGAACCTTAGGTCAGTCTTGGCTCTAATGCCGTCACAACTTAAATCTCATGTTAAGGCACTTGACTAAACCAACCTTCAGCAGCAGCACCCCAGCAAACCGTATCACAGCTATTTTATAGAAGCTCCGAAAGTTGCGGTTTTATAGTGTAGCTGACGTTTGATTTCGCGAGGAAGACGTGGCCTAAATGTGTACCGTATTCTCGACCAGGTTACGTCATAGTTTCCTTATCCAGATCCAATAGCTCTATTAAGCTAATCGATTTATTTATAAAAAATCTTACGGTCATTTTCTGATTAATAGCAAAACAGCGGAAAAAGTCGTCGTTCCTGAAATCGCAACCTGAAGCATTACGTACGATAAGAGCGATTGAAAAAAAGACTAATAGATATTGATGACAGCCGATACTTGTTTCCTTTTCCACATGGTTAAACACGTCCGAAGTTTCTAATGAATGTTTCGACCAAATAATCTTGATAAATCTTCGAAATGTGATAATTTGAGTTGTCGAGTCCCTCTTGAAATTATATATCAAGTTGTCAAAGTAATTCAATAAGGAGTCATTGCGAGTACTTATTGAAAGTATGTTATTAAACAGGACACGACCTACATCGGAAGAGGAAGCTGGGAAATTGATAAGCTGCAGGAAGGCAGGATTCGACTTGCACTCTCAAATTGTAAGTCAAACACGACCTACATTGAAACTGAAGGTAATTAAAAACACGGAGAGCGCTAGGATAACTAAGCGATCGTTGCGTCGGTGCATAAGAGAACCATTTTTCGAAATTGTCCACCGCCCAGCAGTCCGTAATAACATCTTGGTAGATGATGCAGGAAGAGCGAGCTCAGCTCACCGTGGAAGATTGAGATGTCATAATCATATCTCCCCTTTTCGTCTGTCATCGCCGTTTGAACGAAAGTGCACGTGAGGTATGCGGCGACGCCTCGCGCGCCTTAACGAGACTTTGTTATTATCGATTTTACGCGCGCGCGCCTGATACGACGGGCCGATGTTAAGTTGTCCCGAGAGTCGGATTTCAGGCGGCATTCCTGACACTCGGGCGCGCGGTGTGAATCCGATCTCATAACGCGGTAAAACTCCGTCGCAACGAGTAATTTATGCATTTCCCTTTGGTCCGGAATTCAACGGAGTCTACGTGATGATGGTATGGAAGGTATCCACGCAGTAACTCTCTCTTTCTGACTTGCATTCTTAACGCTGCGCATCTTTTGCTCATTTTTCTCTCCTTCATTCGTAGCTTCATCTGCGTCCTCCTCTTCTTCTTCGTCTTTTTGTCGTCTTCCATTACTTTTACTTCGTCTTCTGCTGCGGCACCAGTGGAGGCGGCAGCAATAGCAGTCTCGTCCCTCTTACTTCTCGCGTACGAGGAAGTCCGCAGTACACGGGGCACTTCTATCGCGTCCTTGCAATGCTGCCTCGCGTTGCGCCTGCCACTTCGTCCCACTGCTGCACCGTTGCATCAACAGCGCCCAGCACTGCAACAACACTCGAATCGGTTGTTGCGGCAACGCGAATAGGAGGCAGCGTACGAGCTGGACGAGACATTGGCCTACCACGCTCGACCTTGCCAGTTCGTTACTCTTTCTCCGCGCTACTCTTATACACTATGCGCGGCTGTATCTGCCCATCTCCTCTACTACTTATGCTCTCCAAAGCAGCTGCTTCAATTTCTTTCTTTCATTCTTTTGCTCTTTCTTTTTCTTTCTTTCTTTCCTCCACTTCTTACTTCCTTCCGTCCTTCCTTCTTTCTTTTCCTTTCTTCCTTCTTTCCTTCCTTCCTTTCTTCTTTCCACCCACTCTTCCTTTCTTTCTTTCGGTTCTTCGTCTTTCTTCGCGGTCTACGTAAGAGAAGTACCATGCCACGTAACTAAGTACGTCGCTTCGTCATCGGGCGGTCTCATTTATACCTGCCTTGGTGCTACAGATTTAAAGCAGACGTACGACTGGGATATGAATTCGTCGTTATTAAACGGGATCGATAACGCGAAAAAAGGCGCGCTTCTATTATGATAGCGATAAAAAGTTGATGAATGTGAAGCGTTTGTTCGCTCTCTTTTTTCCGCAAGCTTTTTGCTCCTCCACGCCGAACTTGGAGCTACGTTACATTGCTTTAATCCTTAAGGCGATGAATGTTTCATAAAAGGAATGTTTTTCAACGAAGGTACTTATAGTTTCGATACTTTGAGAGTTGGTAATGAATTGATCGTTCCAATGAACCGAGGAGCCCAGCGCCGGAGTTTAATTTTTCGTGATTTCACAGTTTAACGCACTTTGGGTGGCTTTCTCAGTTTCGTATTCTGAGGATCATGATTAATTGCTGGTTTAAGAAAAAAGTGCACCGGAGTGCAAGGTGATGCAACATCCCATTAATGAATGCAATATATTATCAACGCAACATTTTTTCGCCTCATGTATAATTTTAT
>JABFPD010000609.1:0-10754 GCA_022817545.1 Cremastobaeus sp. ZL-2020 | reverse complement strand
CCTAACCTAAATCGAAACTCTCTTTTCGTTCTAGAAAAAGCAAAAAAGCGCGTGGAAATTATAATTTGAAAAGCGAGACAAGGCGAGTCGGTTGTGAACGCGCGAGAGGAGTGGCGACAAGCGAATGAAAGTTCGCGCCGAGAGTGCGACTCATGCGCGCTTTCGCTTCGTAGATTAGGTTAGGTGAGTTATAACTGGCGAATGCGACTGTGCGACTGCGAGGGACGAGCGAGTCGACGTCTCACGTCGGTCGCGGACTTGTGGAACTGAACGACGAAATACTGATGCCACAACCGAAAGTCAACGATGGCGAGCAAAACAGCTGGGTCGAGATGACGTCGGCGTGTGTTCCTTAGCATGCCTGTCCGAGTTCGTCGTTCAGCTGATTTTCGACAAAGCAACACCGATCCGAGCAGAAATGGAGGACTGGGGAGGACTCAAGTAAGTGCTGCATTTGCATCACACTTTGCCCGTTTCATCTCGCGTAACCGCTTTTCTCCCGCGTTTCTTTGCTTTTCTTTCACTGTCAACATTAGTGGCTGCTTCGGTGCTCGATGACATTCCCACATGGCGCACTGGCGACTCACATTCCCCAGCTTATTCGTCACCTTCATAAGCTGTCTTTGTCCGAGACAGAAAGAGCAACGTGTTTTTGACATTGTTTTGTTAGTGCCAATTTGGGTCTGTTGACTAATTGAAAAGTCGAGTTCGCTCTGCTTCCGCGTTTTGGAGCGCCTTTTCCAATTTGGAGCACGTTCTTCTATTTTGGTCGTCACTGAAAACTCACGCGTTTTCCTTTGCGATCAATCAGTCTATGCACCAATCAACACAATAGAAATTCGGTGACATAATCAAAAGTCGTCATTAAAGTAACCACGAGCGAGACCAGACAATCTTGTCCAATGATATACACTATAAATTCAATAATGCCCCAATTGAACTATAATGCGCAGTTTTTAGCGATGCCAATTCAATGGTGCCCTATAGGCTGCCAACTGAATCACAATTGAATTTTTCAGGGGAATCTCGCGCGACCAATGTTGACACTAATTAGTTTTTGCTTGGAGTGTTGCAGTGGCAGCTAAGCTTTTGGTGGAAATAGCTCGATCTTCGTAGTAAAAATATTCTCACTGCATGACTAAGTTGAATCAACAATTAAAACTGGCAGTCCAGGCAGATTTGTGACTAAATCATGCAGATTCAGGAAGCGCTGTGTTGTTTATCGGCACGGAATTTTCAATGTTTACAAAGTGGCTCTACACGATGCCAGTGCACAAACGGTTCGACTAAGAGTCCCAAACCCCCAAAAGCTTGCTTTCAGTTAGTGGATTATTCCATGGCTGACTACTGCCTTAGTGCCTTGAAAGAATTTGGCTTGTGGCAATGTAGCGTGAATAAACAATTATCTACACAATAACATGTTTAATTACTTAGAAGCGATTAACAACGCGAATAGATATTTTCTGAAAACAGTCCAAATAGTGCACTGAATTTAGGCTTTGGACAATTGAAATGGACATTGGCTTTTTTCGTTCGTCAGAAACAATTTGCGACAACTGGCAGTTTTGAGAGCAAAATTGGCAGCAGAAAATTTGTCCAGCTAAGAGAATTGCTGCAAATTAGTTTTGCCACTCAATCTTAATAATATATTTCCTGCGTTCAACTGTCATTAACTTAGCAGTTTCATTTTGACGCGTCGTTTGGCGTGTATTTT
This sequence comes from Cremastobaeus sp. ZL-2020, assembly GCA_022817545.1. Lineage (NCBI taxonomy): Eukaryota > Metazoa > Arthropoda > Insecta > Hymenoptera > Scelionidae > Cremastobaeus > Cremastobaeus sp. ZL-2020. Next base: position 9,040 of record JABFPD010000609.1, on the reverse strand, counting down.
TAGCAGTTTTTTCTACAGCTGGCAATTTTTCGCTCCTTCAAGTCGGGATTTCCCAATTATCCGAAGAAAAATCGCTCCGAAAATATGATTGAGTTGCTGGCTCTGATTATAATTGCTAATGAATTCTTCCTATTGTGATTTGTGCTTATTAGTTCCCGCCAAACTGGTTGCGAGTTAGAAAACACTTTGAATCAATTGTTAAATCTGCGACACACTTGATTACCATTTACTAACGCTTATTGGTTACTTTCAGCTATACTCGAGCCACGCCGGAGAACTGTAATGCAAATCGACCGAAAATAGTCATCATCACAGACGTCTACACAGGAATTCCACAAAATTTATTGCTGAATTTGGTGGGATTTTCAGTAAGTCTTCTATTTGCTTTTATTCGAACTCGTGTGGCTAATTTTGAACGAAAGGGGAGGTGACTCAGCTGAGAAAAATATTAATTTATTAATCTGACCAGCAAGTCTCAAATATTGAGTATTAAAATACAATTACTATGAATAAATACAACATTTACATTTATTATTCAAACGTTCCAAGTGTATTTGTGATTTCAAAGCTTGAGACAAGAGGCGAGTTTATTTTTTTTGTGCAGCTTATTTATGATGATCATTAGTTGATAATGTAATTATAATAATGAAAATATAAAAAATATTAATATATGCATTATAATAGCATGCACTTTGAATGATCTTAAACAAATTTAGAAGTTTCATTTAGGGTAAAATGACATTAATGAAACTTGAAACAACAGTGTTTTTTGTGACTTGTGTAAGGAAATCGACACAATTTATTCCAAACCATTGGGATTACTCAATATTTCATTCTACACTTGAATTAAATATAAACGTGCTATGAAGTTTAACTTTGCTTCCAAGTCCATACATTTTTTATACTTTTAGAAGGAAATTGTATTTTTCAACAAATATAATTTTTTACTCAAAGGAAAAAACTGACTGCCTTTTCTTCTGATTGAAATCAAGTAAATGATAATATTGTTGCAATTTTTCGAATATGTATAGGATACGCGAATGTCGAGAGGGGGTTGCCCGCGAAGAGTACGCGACTGAAAGGTGGGAAGCACGTAAGTGCCGCGAGCGCGCAACAGTCAGTCGTGGTTTCTCAACTTTAGAACGAGCACCTTTTTATATCACGCGATTTTCAAGTAAGCGACGAACCGGCCGGGAGAAATACTAATTGTACGAGCGTGATCATCTTGTATTGGAGCAGAAGTGACGTGCAATAAAGCAAGAATACTATATATATATCGTGTGTGTTTATTCACCATTATAAAGTCCTACAAATTTGGGGGCTCAACCAAAAAATTAAGTGAGAGGCGGAAACCACGCAGCTACAGAAAGGACCACCTAGACATTGGAAAGTTGGAAGTGGAGAACTAGCGTGTTGATAACGAGTGGCAAGTGTCGGTTTGGTCGATTACGACCGGAAGCGGCTTGCGAGTGAAACACGTGCGGAGCAAAATGGCGGACCCCGGTCTTTGGTCGACTGGAATGCTTAGATCATTTCTGGTGTGGAGTGGCCAACCAGCAACCGGTGAGAAGCCAGCATTGCTACAGCGGGTTATACAGATGGACCCGGAGGGGAGCGAGGCCATCAGGTATTTAAATAGAGCTGAAACCAGAGTCGGCTTTTTGGAGCAAGATGGCGTCGAAGGAGCAAGTGCGATAGACGAAAACGACGAGGCCCGCGCCATAGGAGAGGAAACCCACGCGCATATCACAGCGCGCATTAGTGCGGAATACCAACGACGGTGGGAGGCGAGAGAGAAGGAGTGGAACGACAGGCTAGCCAGAATGCAGACAGAGATGGAAAGGCTACGTGTGGCAGACGGGAGCACAATCGGAGCAAGCAGCACAGCGTCACAGGTGAATTTGGCGGGTGGCATCCGGAGAGAGGGAAGCGGCGGATACGCGCGGTCGGTGATGCCTAGCAGAGAAGGAGAAGTGACGGGCGGTACGGTGCTGACTGATGCGGCGATAGACGTGACGGAGAGAGAGGGCAACAGACTGATCGGAAGCGGCGCTCGCATGACGAGCGATACTCGTGGTAGTATAAACAACACGTTAATTGGAGGTAATAATTTTGATCTGATTCAAAACCTAACAGCGCGTTTGAATGTGACATCGTTGGCAGAAATGTTAGATTATTATGACGGAAATATCGAAGAGTGCGACAAGTGGAGTAAGCGCTTGAATTTCTTAAAAAATGTATACAACTTAGACGATAGGTCCGCGAAGATTGTTTTCAGTATGCGCGTCAAAGGTCGAGCATTGTCGTGGCTTCATTCAAAGCCTGAGTTTGTCCTTTTGACATTCGAAGAATTATTTTTGGAGTTTAAGCAAATGTTTGGGAGGAAAACAAGCAAACTAAATTGCCGTTTGAAATTTTTAGATCGGATGTGGCAGCCGTCGGAGACGTTCAGCGACTACCTGCACGACAAGGTGATCCTGGGTAACGCAGTACCGGTGGACGACGAGGGAGAACTGATTGAGTGCGTGATTCGAGGGATAGCGGACGTCTCGCTACAAAACCACGCGCGGATCCAGAGGTTCGGATCGCTGGGAGCGCTACTTGAAGCATTCCAGGAGGTCACCTTGGGGTGCGGTAAGTCGCGGACGCCTGCGACGACGCCAAGGACCGGCGGAGCATTCGGAGTAAGTGCGAGTCAACTCGATTGGGGAAAACGCGAAACATACTCCGCGAGGAGAAATTGTTTTGGGTGTGGCGAATCTGGCCACTTTAAAAGCGAATGTCCGTCCAGGAGATGTTTCAGATGTGGTAAAAGCGGTCACCTTGCAAATCAATGTTCGGGATCAATGTCAAACGGAGCCAAGATACATGCGTGCGCGTCAAATGCAGTTGTAGAGTCAAAATTTATCAAAAGGGTAAGCGTGAATGGCGAAAAAGTTAGGGCACTAATCGACACGGGTAGTGACCTATCGTTATTACAAGCAAGCGAGTATTTAAAATGTGGAGCGCCGAAGTTGACCGGAAGTAAGCTGAGTTTCAGGGGCATCGGATCGCATGAACTAGAGTCACTGGGTAGGTGCGACGTGCAAGCGGAGATAGACGGAAATGTATTCGACGTTAATGTTCATGTGGTTAAAGACGAGTTGCTCAAATACGGCCTGCTGATCGGAGCAGATTTTTTGAGAAATGTAAAGGTCGTGATCGATGGGGGGGAAATCGCGATCGAATCCGGCGCTAGAGAGTTGAACCAAGCAAGCGAAACGTTACCTGAGATTTATCTCATCGATGTTTGCGCGACGAGTGTGGAGTATAGTGTTGACTTGTCTCATTTGCGGGACCAAGGCGTAAAAAATGAAGTGTTGAAATTGGTAGATGCCTATGTAACCCACGCGCCTCGCGACGTGGGAATCGAAATGAGTATTATAATGAGGGACGACGATCCTGTCTACCAACCTGCACGACGTCTGTCGAACCTTGAGTGTGAGATAATCGACACACAAGTCAGGGAATGGTTAGAAAATGGAATAGTGAGACCATCGTTGTCTGACTATGCGAGTCCGGTCGTCCTAGTTAAAAAGAAAAACGATTCTTACAGGCTGTGTGTCGATTATCGCAAGCTGAACAAGAAAATTGTAAAGGACAGGTACCCGCTTCCCCTTATCGATGACCAGCTCGACGCATTAGCTGGAGCGAAAATTTTCAGTACAATCGACCTCAAAGATGGATTTTTCCATGTACCTATCGAGGAAAACAGCATTAAGTACACCGCATTCGTAGTCCCGGGTGGGCATTACGAGTTTACGCGGACTCCGTTTGGACTCTGTAACTCCCCTGCAGTGTTCCAACGGTTTATTAACGTAGTTTTTGCAGACCTCATTAAAAGAGGTATTGTATTGATCTATATGGACGACCTGATAATCCCATCCGGTGACGTCGAAAGTGGTGTACAGAGGCTGTCTGAAGTTTTGCGTGTGGCGGGCGAGGCCGGTCTCAGAGTCAACTGGAAAAAATGCCAGTTTCTGTGTACGAGCGTCGATTATCTTGGGCACGTAGTCGAAGGGGGTCGATTAAGACCATCCGTGTCGAAAACGAAAGCTGTTACCGGTTTCCCTGAGCCGCAGAATGTGCGTCAAATTCCAAGTTTTCTGGGGTTAACTGGATATTTTCGTAAATTTATAGAAAATTACTCGATTATAGCAAAACCGCTGTCTGATCTGTTGCGTGCTGAGGTGGCCTTTCAATTCGGAATCGCGCAGCGAAATGCATTCATCGAACTCAAACGGAGACTGTGCGAGGGGCCGGTGCTGTCAATCTTCGAACAGGGGGCCGAGACGGAGCTCCATACAGACGCATCCAAGGACGGGTTTGGAGCCATCCTGTTTCAGAAGAGCCAGGGAGATGGGTTGCTGCATCCCATCTACTACGCAAGCGGGAAGACGTCCAGAGCCGAATCAAGGTATTCGAGCTATGAGCTGGAGGTACTCGCAATCGTGCGGTCACTAAAAAGGTTCCGTGTGTACCTTTTAGGTACGGAATTCAAAATAGTGACGGATTGTCGAGCCTTCACGCTCACTATGGAGAAGAGAGACCTGTGCGTCCGAGTGGCAAGGTGGGCCCTCCAACTTGAAGAGTTCAGGTACATCATCGAGCATCGACCTGGCAAGAGTCTCAGGCACGTGGACGCGCTGAGTAGGAGCCCGATCCCGGAGTGCCTGGTCGTGGAACAACTGGATGATGGACTTTTGCCAAGGCTGAGGCGCGCCCAGCAGGAAGACGCGGAGGTGCAGAAGGTGGCTAAAGACGTAGAGGAGGGGCGCAGACAAGGTTTTGTTGTCCGAGGGAATCTGCTGTACGAGGAGAGCCAGGGGGATGTCCGACTCGTGGTGCCGGCTAAGATGAAGTCTCAGGTCATACGCCGTGTCCACGAGTTCGGTCATTACTCCGCAGCGAAAACAGAAGCAGCATTGAAGAGGGAATATTATATTCCAAACCTGAGAGAGAGCGTCGAAAGAGTTGTCAAGCAATGTGTGAGGTGCATCCTGGCGAATAAAAAGGCTGGCAAGCAAGAGGGCTGGCTGCAACCAATTGAGAAGGGCTCAGTGCCCTTCGACACTTTTCACATCGATCACTTAGGCCCGATGACACCGACAAAAAAAAGGTATAACCATTTGTTTGTGGTTACGGATGCATTTACCAAATTTGTTTGGCTATACCCGGTGAGGTCCACAGGAGCGGGAGAGGTGGTGGAGCGGCTGCAGAGGCATTCGGCGACGTTCGGGAACCCCAGACGAATTATCTCCGACAGAGGCGCGGCATTCGTCGCGAGAGACTTCGGTGACTACTGTAAAGGGAGAGAGATCGAGCATACCCTCATCACCACTGGAGTTCCGAGAGCCAATGGTCAGGTAGAGCGAATGAATAGAGTGATCATCGCTCTCCTAACCAAACTGTCAGTGGGTAATCCAGCGGCGTGGTACAGAAACGTGGAACATGTGCAGCAGTGCATGAACATGGTGGTGAATAGAAGCACCGGAGCAACGCCATCAAACCTGCTGTTCGGTATCAATCCAAGGGTCGTCGAAGCTCAGGGCATAGCTGAAGTACTGGAGAGAGAACTGGCCTTCGAGTTCAGCGAGAACAGGGATGGAGAAAGAGAACGAGCAGCTGAACAAATCAGGAAGGTGCAAGAAGAGAACAGGCGCTACGATGTTATTAGGGCAGCAGACTGTGAAGGACCGAAGAGGACGTGTTCGAGTGCGGATGCCATGAAACCATGGAAGGGAGAAGAAGATGACAGCCTCAGCGACGAAGAGGAGCAAGGAAATGAAGCGAACGACAACGGTGGAGTCTAGATCTGATCGACTCATCCAGCTCAACTACTTGAGTTCGCGAAACGCAGACGCCTGAGCATTCGGGGCGAATGCTATCTAGAGGGGGTTGTGTAGGATACGCGAATGTCGAGAGGGGGTTGCCCGCGAAGAGTACGCGACTGAAAGGTGGGAAGCACGTAAGTGCCGCGAGCGCGCAACAGTCAGTCGTGGTTTCTGAACTTTAGAACGAGCACCTTTTTATATCACGCGATTTTCAAGTAAGCGACGAACCGGCCGGGAGAAATACTAATTGTACGAGCGTGATCATCTTGTATTGGAGCAGAAGTGACGTGCAATAAAGCAAGAATACTATATATATATCGTGTGTGTTTATTCACCATTATAAAGTCCTACATATGTATTTTTATTTTGCATATTTTTACTCGAATAGCAGAAACTAAAAATTATTCACGTTCTTTAATTAATTCTCGTTAATTCGATAAGTTTATTCGATAATGTTTGGTATTTTTAAACCAATAAAAAGATTATTAAGATTTATTCAACTTATCTAGAGAAGAATAATAAATCGATGTAAAAATGTCTGTTTCCAGATTTTGGTCATTTTATTTGGTTTGCTGAGGAAAAAGGCCTGGAATTATGGCAGACTGGCGTTACTGCACAAAACGGAGAATAGGTGGATGGAGTTGTTTTACGGGAGTAATGAAAATCGCGAAACAGATTTACTGTACATCGAGGCTTCTGTTAATACTCAACTGTCTCAGGTTGACAGAGGATTCCTTTCATGGATCGTTATGGCCTTTAAAGTGACGTAAGTTGGACTCACTTGTCAAGAATGCTAATTACGTTGAATTTTTAATTTTTCACAAATGATCGATGTATCTAAGATGTGCATTTTTGTAAACAGCGACGAGGAGCTCGTGAAGCGCGCTGGACCCGATGGATTATCCTACATCATGTTCGAACGTCATTTAATAATCTCGGTCGCGTTGATGACGATGGTGGCCCTTTGCATAGCACTGCCGATCAACTTCCAAGGGACCCTGCAACCAGACGTATCCACTTTTGGCCACACTACTATTTCGAATCTCGACCCAATGTCTGGCTGGATTTGGGTCCACTCATTATCACAATACTTTATTTACCGATCGGTGGATACATTATGCGCAGGTTCATGAAGCAAGTGCGTATTTTATTTTATACGCTAAACTTTATTTCCGTTTGATTTTTTGGTAAATCAGTAGTCATTTGATTCATGCTTAATTATTGATTATTGCAGGTACGGAATATAAGACCATCGGAGGAACTGGCTGCAAGGACTCTGTTAATCACAGAAATCCCAAAACACCAGTGCAACGTGGAGAGCCTGCAAGATTACTTCAAGCAAGTATCCGAAAATGGAAAAGATGCTTGTCCCAAAAAACTGAATGCAAATTTCTGATTATTTATGAAGCGAAATTTCATAATGCTCTCTTTGTTCACAGAGAGGCGTTCCCTACATTAACCGTCGACGACGTCACCATAGTTCATGACATAAAACAGTTATCAAACATCGATTCGGAGCGCGATTGCGTGCAACAGGCGCGTCTGTACTGCGAAAACTATCTGAAGCGCAGGGAGCCGCTGAAAATGTATCCTCACACGTGCGGTCAGATTTTGGGATGCTGCTGCAGATCTGTGAGTAACGTAAATGACGTTGTTTCATCCTGTCTGGAGAGATTTGTTTTCAACAAAATGATTCACTTTTTTCAGAAACAAATCGATGCTCTAGAATTTTACAGGAACGAAGAAATCAGGCTGACTGCCCTTTTTGAGGAGGAAAAGAAATCTGCATTAAAAAAACCATTGGGCATCGCTTTCGTCACGTTAGGTATTTACTTGATGGTTTTTAATTTCAGTATATTATAATATTTATTTAAATGTGCAGTTGTTTTTTACTGCAAAATTAAATATTGCAGTAACAATGCAGGGAAACGTTTGAATTGAAGTAAAATTTTATGGCGTCCAGGAATAAAGATTTTTTGTCAAAAAAAGGAACTAAATTTTAAAGAGTGTACAAATTGTTATATTTCACTCAGTTAACACGTTGACGTTTCGATTCAGTCTTGAATCCTCTTCAGAACGTCTATTATAGGTATACGTATAATTTTATGTATACAATACAATTTATTTAAAATTTAGATATGACTTATAATCAATGTTGTCTAATCGAGAATTTTGCGAACATTGTTACATAAATGTTGCAAGTAAGCTTATTGTTAAATCGACTATTTCGCAAAAAAATTTATTACATTTTAGACTTTAAACTATTTACATGTATTCTTACTAAAATGGTTGTATATATGGGGTATTTCACGTCAGATTTTCACACAAAAAATAGATTTTTAATTTTAAAGTGTAATGTTAATTTTTAATTATACTTTAATGAATAAAGTACAAAGTACCTGCTAATTTCTGAAAATATTGCTCATTCCATTCTAATTTCAATAAATTAGAAAGCTCAATTAACCAAAGTATCCATTGTTAAAAAATTATAAAAATAAAAAACAACTATCTTAGAAAGAAATTAATATGTTTATAATTTTTTAAGTTAAATAACATTAACTTCAACATAAATGAATTTTTTTCAATAATTAAAAAGTTTGACCTGTTTTCAAAATTTTTTCTAATCAGAATTTTTTTTTATAGGACATATAGTTTCTTAGAAAACATATAGTTTGAAAAAAAGTGTATCTTTTTAATAGAAAAAAACTTAAAACGTGTACAATTTTGTTAAATTTTACCTAAGTTTGAAAACGAAAAATACGTCTCGTGTTTTTTTTTTAATGAAGAATCGTAAACGATATAATTAAGAAAATCTATTTTTCGTGTGAAAATCTGACGTGAAATAGCCCATATATATTATAAATGTTCTGAAAAGGATTTAAGACTGAATCGAAATGTCAACTTGATAACTCAGTAAAACAAAATATTCTTCACACTCTTTAAAATTTACGTCTTTATTTTTGCAAAAAATCTTTATTCCCGGACAATATTGCATGACATACATATAGAGAAAAAAATATCTTCATTTTATAATTATGAAAATTGTATGACAGCAAATGACGGAAATTATGGAAAATTAATAACCATATTTGTATTATTCATAGGTACGCCTGGAGCAGCGAAAACTATGAGAAAGCAGCTACGTTCGTCTCCTTCTGTGAAATGGG
>JABFPD010000608.1:0-10755 GCA_022817545.1 Cremastobaeus sp. ZL-2020 | reverse complement strand
CTCGCTAAAAAGAACGACTAACCAAATACACGGTGTATTAATCGTCATATTATTACGTTTTATTCTGTTTCTGAATGAGCATGAATTATAGAAAAAAAAGAGAGCGGAATTCAAAGCAATTAGAAAACCCTGAAATTTTTCATCGTGAAAATACTAAGAATGAGTATTTTCAATGTTCCAATTGAAACATGCGAGTAACAGAATGAAAAGAAATTTTTCGAGGCATAATTAATCACAATTTTCGATAAATATGAAAACTTGACCTGTTTCAGTGATTATTTTTCAATCACTTCATAATTGTGGAAAAAGCGTTTATGAGAAATATTTATTTTTTCAAATTATACCGAGTATATAAATATAAAAGTGATATTAAACCAAGCATTACGTGCCTCGTTTGTTGGAATTGTCAGCAATGTCAGTCAGGATCGCCACAACTTGCGGTAATAATACCACAGCATTTACGTCACAATCGTCGGTGACGTAGGTGGAAAAAGTGATCGACGTTATTCACCCATATCGTAGCGGGAAACTTTGTTTATTTGTCGATTTCATATTGTTTTCGAATTTAACCCTTTCAAGCACACTAATCTCAGAAACAATGATTGATTTTTCAATTTTCGATTTTCTGAATATAAGAAAATATATATTTATTCACTTTTCGCAAGTTATACATTTATTACATATTTTGTAAATAACAACTTATTCTGGGCAATTGCAGGGAAGAAACGAAAAACAGAAATTAATTTCTCAATTGCATTTATTCTGGGACTCATTTTCGTTTCTTTTGCAAAAGTAATTTTCCAGAAAAAACTCCATCACATAGTAGATTGCATCTTTAAAATTGCATGCACCCTTTTATCAAACCGCAACCTTTCACGATGTTACTGAATTCTGACATTCAAACCGAATGAATGAGCATTACGTAAAATTTGTTATAAACATAACATTTATACTTTATGTTACCATTAGTAAACTCGAGCGGCGCACAGTCCTTTTGCTAAAAAACTTGATTGAGGAACTCAATTGATTTTCTGACGAGACAGTTTAAACTGATTTGAAATTGTACGATTTAAATTCAACTGAATGCAAAAAAATTTTAATAAACCATTGACTTTGAACAAACTAATAGCCAATTTGTTTACAACAATTTTTTCCAAAAAAACGAAAACCGAATAAACAGCCAATGGTTTATTTTGGCAAAATATTGGTAAGCCTCATTTTTGGGAAACCAAGCTAATTTTTACATCACCGCGTTCAGCGCTGGATGGTGATATCTGTCTTGGTACTTTTTAGCCAGTTATAGATAAAATATGCATACGTCCAACATTTATGCGCTGTGTATGGACAGAGTATACGCATCGGCGCGTATCGTTCCGACGTCCCTGTTTCGCTAGGGTCGTGAGTCGGGGTTGAGGCTGGATGTAACAAAATCAATAGAGGGGTGGCGCGCGAGAGGAGCCGCGGGGCTGAAATGGTGGGATTTACGGGGATGTCATGACGCAACTGCGCATGCCCCGGCTACGCAAGCCATGCTATCCATCCTCGTTCACCCCCGATCTCCTCCGATCGAGGCGACGGACTGCGATGGAGAGTCCTCTGCTTCCCTCGCGCCCTCTCCACCACCCCCACACTTCTAGATTTTTAAGCACGTGATGGCTGGTGCTGCCACCAACCACGGACGCATTTCCGCGGAACTACGGCTCATTTGCAATGGTAGACTATGGAACTACAAAAAGTTGCAGCTGGATGAAACAATGACCGTTTTTCAATTATCGCGAAATTGCAACTGATTCGAATTTCAGTCAAATCTTTCAGTCAGCCATTTTTTGCATTCAGTAGGCGTCCAAAAAGTTGGTACAAAAATCATCGCTGGAGTAGCGGTGCGAAAACGGCTGAAATGTCGCTAAGAATAAGGTAAAGATGAGTATCTTTTCTTGCGACTAACTTTGTGACGTTTTACTTGCTGAGTGTTTCGGGTCTGAAATTTTGGCGTGTAAAAGATACGCGACGTTGCGGAAATACGTAAGGACGGAATAGTGAGAAGAGAGTCCCGTGATTCACGGTTGCTGAATTTCGTCAAAGAGGGTCCGAATCTATTCGTTAGCATCTTGTGAGTTTCGCGCCTTTGCGAATCCGTGCTGTTCATTATTTCGAGGACGAAAAACGTATTTGACGGTGCGTGACAATTCCCCTTAAGTAAAAATCAAAACAAAGACTCACCGGGGAGGAGATAATGTCATCTCATATTGGTCTAATTATCTTCATTAAAACTAATGTTCATGACCTGCCAGTTTTCCTGCTAGCGTAACGATGTTTTTCTTGGACATTTGTTTATGATCACTGGCAAACTTTACATTGTATTGTTACTCCTGCAGACTAACGTTATTGGTCAAAAAGTTTCAAATCGTGAAAAATGGTCATTAATTCAAGATGCTCAATTAAAGAATATCGTAAATATGTAGTAAAAACGTGTTACAGTGGATGAATATTCAGTATTTACTCGAATATCTAATGCTGTATCTACCACCGTGGTCAATGTTGTATGGAACACAATGGACAATACAACAAATTATATAGTTTAATCTTTCTATTATCTACGGCAATCAATACAACACTTAATATTATTTGACTTTTGTGTTTACTGAAATAATCGATTTTGATTTGAATACAATGTCAAATTGAATACAAGTCAGTGTTTTGAACGCAATAGGTAAAGTTGCGTAGAGTACAATGATCAAAGTTATATTCATCTTGATGGTTAATACAATAATTAATATTGTTTCACTTTTGTAATGGCCATTAAGTTCATTGACTGTTTCAAGTTCACCAAAACAGTCAATGTTGTTATTGATCATTGTGATAAATACAGCAATCAATATAGTTTGATCTTTGTATTATCTGTACTAATAAAATTTGGACTGGTTCTTATTTGACTTAAGCATTACCCAAAATAGTCAGTTTTAAATCGACCATAACTATTGCTCGTGTTACTTTGCAATCGATAGGTGAACTTTTGAGGAAGATAACGGCCAACACTGCAAAAACTGCCATTTTATTTTGTCTTTTTTTGTTAAAAAGATAGGTTAAAATTTTGAAGCACCTAAAAATGTTTAAAAAATGGGACGAAACGTTTTTTAAAACACTAGTTTTTGCAGTGAACACTACAAAAAGAAGTGTATCACTGTAAGACACTTTTGAGACATTTTTTCTGCCTCATTTTTAACCCCCCCCCCAACGTAGCATATACGCAACATATAGAAAAAACGATTTTATGAAAAATTGGTAGAATAATTCGTTATTTCAGCATTTCTAATACTTTTATTCGATGGATCTGGAGTATCTTAAGTGGGTTACAAGTTTTTTACAATAAAATATTTTTTATTTACAATATAATTGCGAAAAAAACAGAAAATAAAAAAATTTTAAAATGCATTTTTGCACTTTTTTCGATGACCATTTTCTGGAAAAATGTCTTTTACTATGTTTTTTAGCCGAAATGTTTCAAAGTCGATGGGTTATTTTTACTTTTATACTAAAAATTATACAATATGTTCCTCTGAATGGTGGTCCATAACCACGGCTTAATGTCAACCTCAAAATAAGGCTTGAACTTACGAAAGTGAAATAAGTTAGATTGAAAGCTGTAATTGGAAGGATGCTATAGATGAGGAAATGTGGTTGAAATAAAGTCCCAAAGAGAAGTGGAGGCCGCGAGTCGTATGCGGGAAAACCGAGAGAGACGGGTCGAGGGACCTTGTCTGACAATAGGCGACAGAATCTCTTTGTTCTCGCGGCTCAACGGCATCGCTCATGGCCGCAATGTTTTATCAAGGTCACTTTCATTCACCCCTTGCCTGTTGCCCGCTCCATCCCCGGACAGAGACATGTCGTCTTCGCGTTTCTTTGTTTCCGTTTCAATTTGGAGCCGCCCCTTCGACCTTATTCTCCGCTTTCGGTACGGCGACGCAAAGTGCGTGATTTATATGTCAACGAGGAAAACTTCGGGCATCGTTTCTTTGCCCCAGTTCATGTAACGACAGTTTTCAAATTTTCACTGCGAATCTCCCCGCTTCCTTTGAGAACCGGACTGCATTGGCAGCTCTGCTTTTTCCTCGCGCATTCAGCTTCTGATGGAATATAATTAAACATCGGGTAACATAATATTCCACTGGCGTCGTAATTCAAATGATAAAACAAATGTGTTTCTGCGGCAAACAACCACCGCGTCTCGGAGAATATTAATTTCCGCGTGCAATCGTCCAAAGTAAATCTCATTGTGTAGTATCTCACAGTATTGGCGTTTCTTCGGATGTGATTCGCCGAGATCTCGCAATCATCGATTCCTTTCTCCTGCTGATTGTTTTCTGCTAGCTCTTTGATCAGAACGAATCCTTATCGGAATTTCTTCAGACACAGATACCGCGAGTTGACAGCGAACATGCAAACGTATTGCAATTCAGTCGCGGATCTTTCACAGAAACAACGAGGTGACCGGCAGGATCTGAACACCGTCTTGACCGGCTCCACAATAAACCACCTTAACGATCTCCAAGTGCCAAACAGCTTAGAGTTTCGGCGAATCATTTGCCTGTGTTGCCAACCTTGACCGAATCCGGTGTATTTACGACATCGTTTTTGTCACGAGCCGCGTTAAATCTCGGCCACGTGAAATTCAGGGACAAAAGCAGGGTACTGAAATACGTGAGTATCACCTGGACGTAGGGTCATTTTAATCGTAGGTGGCGTGAAGCTTGAACGGGACTTTAGAAGCCGCTGCGCGTGGCGCGCACCTGGCAAATTTCGGCTTTGTCGTCGAGTTTCTTTGTCGGATCAAACAGAAGACGCCACGCGACTGTCTTGATCGAAACGTATATAATTTATAAGTTTCCCCCGGGATTTGCCAATCGATAGCTAACTTCAATGCAAAGCTATTCTCCTGCAGAGATTCACGAGGTGCTCAGGCCTGGATGACGCGGAGATACTGGCGAATATGATACGAGCAAACGTATTTAACAAATTTTCAAGTTTGCAACATGTGTTGTTTTATAATACATTTTCGGGTTAACGAAGATGGATTTTATAAACAAAGTAACTTTCTAATCCGGGCTATATTTCATCCTGATGAGGGTTTAATGAAGTTGGAAGTGGCTTGGGGATTTCCAAAAGAAATCGATGGAAGCTGCCATAATTGGGTAGCTATTAAACTTTCCCCACACCAAATTTCACCATACTCCACTTTCGTTTTTCCAAGAGGAAAATAGCCCAATGAAATGTCCCTAATCGGCTTACAATCAAAAGCATAGTAAATGTTCCAAACCACAATGTCGCTGACATGATCGTATCGTGTTTGAATTCGTAACAACTACCTTACCATTATGTGGGGGTGGTTTTACCTGCATTCCAAAAGACGCTGGAGAATCACTTGACAGAGAATGAAAGAAAGAGGACCGGAAGTATAAATCTATTGGTCTCCAATTGGGTTCCTTTCAGACCGCATACAATTTCAATTGTATGAATATAACATATTCTCAGTTTTAGAAATCGATTTTATAATTTTGAAAGAAAAGCTGTCGAAAGGATCATGTGTACTTAAGTTTTGACATTGATTCAAATATTGTTTTTGTTTTAACTTATGTATATATCTGTGCTTGTGAGGAAAAACCAGGTAACTCCACTTTTGATGAAAATTGAGTTAACATCATATTTGCACTTAGTAGTACTTATATTTCGATCTGTAGTAGTGATTTTTGTATTATATTTGGTAATTTCAAATATTGTGAGTTATTAATGATTTTTTTACCATAGAAATAAATGGGAATGCCAAAATTTAAAGGCATTTTTCTCAAAATGTTAAAAAGTGGAGTTACCTGGGTTTTCCTTGTAGCCACAGATATGTATATACAATATGTTTTAACTAAAAGAGTTTTTCAACTGTTATAGCTTTATAAAAATATTGCAATGTTTATGATTTACTTTTTAATATTTCTAAAAATATATTCTAATACAATGAATGTAATAAAAATTGAAACAACCAACGAGACTAAATTATTAAATGGTTCGATTTCAGCGACGTTTCTTTTCAAATTTCATTGAAAAGAAAGAATAAAAAATACAAATAAAATTGTTTCATAAGAACAAAAGTTTAAAAGAGGATATTTTAGACAAATGTGATGTGAAAAAGCAATATATTGTAAAAAAACTTTACATTCTAAAAAAAAGGTTCATTTCTAGTAACTTTACTTGAAAAGTTAAATTATATGTGAAATATTGAAGTTCTTCAATTTTGAAATGACTTGAATTCATGAGAATCGCCAAAAGTCGCTTTTTAAACAACAAAGTTGGTTGAGAAAAAAATTCTTATAACATATTTAAAATAGTGAATTTAAAAGAATGAATTTTATGATTTATAAATTTCAAAACAATTTTAATTGTTTTTTTTCCTGTAAAATTATAGTATATTGACTAGCAACTGAATTAAAGTATATATATACTTTAATTTTGGAGTAAATTTTTTACAATGACAGTGTAGAAAATAATATAAAATCCTAGAGGGACAAAAATTATTATAAAATATATTTTCGAAATATTAAAGTTTTATTTCCGACCCTAACGTATTTAACCCCTCACTGTTCGCGTGTATTTTAGTGTCTTTGTTATTCTCATTTAAAGGTCATTTTAACCCTTCATTGGTATTCCTATGAGCGTTTCCCTCACATGAGAGAGAGATCCGAGTAGCTACTTTGGTGAGTGAAAAGGATGAATGAAAATGCGATACCAATGAAGGGTTAATGTTTTTCTCCGGGGAAATTTTTTGCTATGACGCGAACAGTGAGGGGTTGATTGAATAAATTGCCACTGTAAACTTTTATGCAACCAGTTTACGAAAAACGTGTAAAATTACATGATATATAATGTAATTTCACATATTTAATGTAAACTAGTTGCGTAAAATTTTACAGTGTACGTTATTTTGCGAAAACGAGATAATGCATAAAAGAACGCGGTGTATTTTAGCGAAATTTTAATAAACACCATAACCATGAACATTTCCCATGCTGTCGGTAGTTGACAAAATTGAATATTCTTGAGCTTTTCATGTTCCTTCGGTAACCGATACTTTAGATCGTGATAACGAGAATTGCGGTAATACCATTGTCGTACTGAAATCGTAATATTGCGAACATTGATAACTGCACGATTTGCCAGATCGAAAATGACCGATGCTCGAATGAAATGATCATGTGCCGTGATTTCATCTCTATTCGAATCACATCGGGTATTTCCGATGAACAACGCAATTAGACGAAAATTTGTGTCTGAAATAATAAGAAGAGAGAAAGGGAAGCGGCCTCTAACGGTATACGTGATTTTTATAGGCGTGCCAATATCAATAACCGGACGCACGTGCTCTCTCTGATGGCGGAACACGAGGCTCGTTGGGGACATACTCGGAAACCTTTTTAAGGGTTTCGGGCTGCGCTGCAGCGAAGGGGCTTGCTCACCGGGGACAAAGAGATCGATAAAGATCGCCTTAAGCATCAGATTATTTTCCACGTCAGTTGACATAGCGAGATGACCGTTTATGCGCGAATAACCGTTCGACCGACAACGGCCAGGGGTTCAACGTTACAGTTCACGCGATAAAATGCAATTAGCGTTTCATGTGGTGCTGCCCGAGCTCTTTGGCTATCGAAACTTATATCGTAATTGTGTTTTACTCACATTCTTACCGACCCATTATTTTATTACTTTTTCACCAAAAGGGGCAAACAATTGCTCTATTCCACCAGTTTCACGAGCCGTTGATTTTCGGGAATAGTAATTTTGCAAAAAACCGATTTCGTTCGATTTCGAGATTTTTAGTGTCAGTGAAACTGTACTTTAGAGTTCAGTTTATTATTGCGAATAAACAGATATTTTTCCCACTGCCGAAAATTTATTTATGAAAATTGGACCGAAATGTCACCTCAAATTTTCTCCGTGTGATATCGATTTCACTCATATAAATAATCATTAGAACAGCTATTCAAATTTACATGGTAGGAAATTGAACGTGACAGTAATTTGATTGATCGCATACAAAATTAAAATCGAAGATAATTTTCCAATTATTGGATTTAAAGTTGGACACAAACTGTTGTTATTTTGAATTTGAAATATGTTATTTTTAGCGTTACGTGGAATACTGAAAAAGCTCTTGATGCCGTTTTCAAAAAACGTTGATTCCTGCGCGTTTTGAAAGGTTGCCTAATTATGCAACATCGTTTGCAATATTAGTAGTTTCGGATCATTAATCCCTTTCGACATGAACAGTTTTCGAGACAGACAAACTGTACATTCGGAAACAAAAAGTGTTAAACTAGTACATATGTGAATAATTTATTTATAAAATTACACGTTTTATCAGTCTGTCTGAGCGAACGAAAGTGCAGTAAAATATTTATGCGACTTCGTGGATCAACTTTGTAAAATAAACAACGCGAATAAATTTGCAAATCTTGTTAATTTCTCTGAGTTATTACCGTATTTGGGCGCGATGACGTTTTTCATTCGTTTTTGATATATTTCCACCATTCGTAACGTGTTGACATTGAAGCGATTCTAATCTTTTGATACGTAACATTTTTTTCAGTTAAAGAGATAAAAAACTATTTTTGCACGCACGATTGTTCCGTGCACAAACAGTTGTTATTTTTTACTTTGAATAAAACAAATAACGAGAAGCCCTATTTATATCGCGTTATTTATTTAAAAAATTCATCAAAGTAACTAGAAAAAGGAATCAATGATAAAAAGCTTGAAAGTTGAATGACTCGTTTGTTCGGGAAGTTTTCCCCTGCGCATTAATCTTGGCGCGATAAAATGCATGAAAAAGTGCAAATTGTTGAAACTTCATTTCGGAAACGCATATTTATGTGATCAAAGAAACGAAGAAAAATTTGATGAGAAAACTCGGCGATTTCCACTTCGCGAGCGTTCGATCATAAGAATCGCGGGGATCCTCCACATCTAATTATAGAACACCCAGCGTCGTTGATAAACTTGCCTCCATTATCTGCCAAGCAAATCGGCGGAGATTTGGACAGTGATAAAATTGAATCACGTTCCAGCAGAGTCTTCTCGGGACAGATAATAGCAAATTTTATGGCGGCTTCACGTAAACGCCATAAAAAGAAAAGGTTCGAGAGTTTCGGAAAAATGAATTTCTATTTAATTACAGTTGCACACTCCAGCCGGTCGTTGCAACAAATAGGTCAGCAACCTCTAATTTGCAGCCGGCATCAGCTTCCTTTCTATCGCGAAGGCGCTTTTCCCGTCGTGAAAAATATTCCGTTTCATTTGCGTTGGTTGCAAAAATACCGACACTTCAACTCCTGCGCAAATAAATTTCATTAAAATCACCCAAAGCGCGGAAGCTTGCGTACGCGAAATTTGCACAACTTATTTCCGCTGAGTAGTCGGGATTTTGTAAATATTATTACTCGCTACATTACAGCATAATTGGTTAAATAAAATTCGCGTTTCGGCGCTGGCTCTCCTTTTTGCCGCCTCGAGTGCGCGCCAAAGTGCGCGAGTGATCATTTCGCATTTAGTTATTAGTAAATATTTCGACGGACTCGACGTGCACGTAAGTATGGATCGCTGTGCCGGTGCAACGCGGTTTAATAAATTCCAGTTACGCTTCAACGGAGTTAATATTCATCTTTAAGCACACATATATTTCCGCTTTATAATACGTTCGCATTTAACGAGGTGCCTGGAAATTTGTTTTCAATCGATATTTCGCCCTTTGAATACACGGGCGAGCAGCAAAGATTATACACACGTTGTCTTGCCAACACATTAAATAATTTAGCTGGAGAAATCTGAAATTGAAGATGCGACGCGCACTGCATCTTTTCCGCCAACATATGTTGAACCGGTGAACCCGGTTATCGATTTTCTGCTCAAAATAGTCGTTAACCCAGTTTGGGATTCGCGTTAAAATGCGCTCTCGATTTATAATATGAGCCGGTCTTTAGAGCGACTCCAAAAAATACGATGCCGTCGAAGGGGCGGGAATAAAAACGAATGAGAATGTTCATGTAAATATGATACGCCGAGGAAATTGGATTGCACGAACGACTGTGCCCGTGGAGGACTCGCGAGAGCCGTGGACGAATAAAAAAACTGCTCCGCGGGCAGAAGTAATTCAATAATTTTAATGAGATAGATACGCTGTAATCACGGAAGGGCGAAGTCGCGACCCGTGCTCGTCATGTACATAGAGCTGAAGTATGAAACGTTGCAGCGTCGAAAAAAAATTTTTCTTTCTAAAGCCCAAATATAAGTTTCTCGATGAAAAATCGCTACCAAAAGCTATTTCAGTATGTTATAATCATTTTTAGAACAATGAGTCGTGAAATTCGAATGTTGCAAACACACGGAGGCAGTGTGGATAGATCGACGCGCGTGGATGACAGAGAACGACCGCGCGACGGCTAATTATGCTTTTCCGGATTAGGTTGAACCCCGGGGAGAGGAGCTGGGGCACATAAAAGTAATTTCAGGATCCGGAAGTCGGTTCAAAAGCGTCGTGAAATTCGAATGTTGCAAACATACGGAGGCAGCGTGGATAGATCGACGCGCGTGGATGACAGAGAACGACCGCGCGACGGCTAATTATGCTTTTCCGGATTAGGTTGAACCCCGGGGAGAGGAGCTGGGGCACATAAAAGTAATTTCAGGATCCGGAAGTCGGTTCAAAAGCGTCGT
>JABFPD010000607.1:0-10756 GCA_022817545.1 Cremastobaeus sp. ZL-2020 | reverse complement strand
CAGTGGAAACCACAGTAATTCCTTCAGGAGTAAACATCAAGGTAACTAACAATAGCAATACAACTTACAAGGGTGACTTGTTTGTTGACTTCAGTTTGCGGTGCAAGGACAACGTCGAACATTGCATATCGCATTGCACTATGAATACCGAAACGGGTGTGCTGCTAATCTTAAATTTATCGGATCAACCGTTAACAATAAATCGAACGCAAATTGTAGCAAAAGCGCAACCAGCGCGGCCATGTACAAGAATCGCAGGTTTTGTCGGTTAAAATGGGCGTAAAACGGGAAATAACACTTGACGAGATTATGATTGACTCGGATGTACCGGCAGAAATAAAGAGTAAATTGTTGAAAATAGTAAACGAGTATCGCGATTGCTTCGCATTCAGTACCGCTGAATTAGGAACTACAAATTTAACAGAAATAGAAATCGAATTGACGGATAGCACCCCGGTAGTATATCGACCGTATCGGTTAGCGCACTCTGAAAGAACAAAAGTAAAAGAAATGATCGAGGAATTAGAGAAAGGCGGAGTGATACGCAAATCGACTTCTCCTTTTGCGAGTCCTATGCTGTGAGTGCGAAAGAAAAACGGCGAACCCAGGATGTGTATAGATTACCGGGCTCTAAACGCAAAAACAGTAAAGGACAGGTTTCATTTGCCCATAATAGAGAACCAGTTGAATCGATTGCATGGTTGTACGCGATTCTCCAAGTTAGATCTGATGTCCGGCTACTACCAAATTAAAATCGCGGAAAACTTAATAGAGAAAACGTCGTTTTTAATGCCCGAAGGTCAGTGGGAGTTTCTGAAAATGCCCTTCGGATTAGCTAAGGACACGTTCACAGTGAGGGCGTAGCATCGATATATCGATACCGCAGTATCGCAAAGTTCGACATGTATCGATTCAGCGGTATATCAATGTATTTGGTTGAATTTTTTGACCGTAATATTTATTTACTTTGTAGTCATTGTCCTTGACACAAGTAGAAAGAAAATTCTATTGAACGAAAACTGTTACAGTTAGTGGGTTATATTTATATATGTTCAGAAGTGTAGTAAAAAGGTATGTATATTAATGTTTAAAAATTTCTTTAAGATATATATCTTGTACGTGTAAATAAAATTATAAAAAATTGTAAATGTGTAAATACGCGCCATACGTTATTTTATTAGTTCGAAAACCGAAATAAAGAATGGTTATCTTTTATAGATCTGTAATGATGTGGCGGACTACCGAACACTGTATACAACAGATCCAGATTTAATCAAAGCAGTGAAATTGAGGCCAGTGTTGTGGATGAAAAATCATCCAAATCATTTGAATAAATATAAATTGGGGACGGAATGGGATTCTGTAGCAAGAAGTCTACGTATGTCAAGTGAGTATATTGACTTCTGATAATATGTGTAATAATAGTATATTCTGTCGATCATGAGTGGCAGGGGGGAAAGAATTTTTGGGGCATTTTTTCCCTAGGGAGAAAACCAGTTTTTCCAAAAAAAATTTTTATTCAACGATAGATGTAACAATTAAATGCAATTTTATATTGTAATTAGACCATTATTTTTTTCAATTTACATTATTTCACTTGACTGATGTGATTTATTTCTAAATAAAGAAAGGTCTTTTCAAATTTGTTAACATAAAAATACTTGATTTTTGAATGGACGTGTATATTATTATTATTTTACTTGTCCATTAAACACAAAAATCATGTTTAAATGGACACTCCAAGTGGAGTATGTAGCGGCGAGCATTTTCACATTTTCAGTCCATGCGTGCTTTTTAAGTCATTCTGACCCGTTGTGCGGAGCTACGGCTAGCCCCAACAATCTTGATTTTCTCTAGGTGACTGTTGGCTACAAGAACCTCGCACCCGTCATTAGACCAGGCCGAGCCGTGCGCTCAACCGGTTATTTCAAATCACCGAACGACCCCGTTGCCTAGCTTCTCGAGGCGATAGTGTCCGGGAGTTTGCGGAAGCGAACTGGCGCCCACTGTGAATAACCCGGTAACCGTGACGTAGCGTGAGCCGTCGGTCTTGGCCAGGACAAATCGCCGCGTTAAAATGGGTATAGTGGTTTTGAGTGACGTTAAAGATTATTGGTCAAGGTTTACACGCATTCAAAATGCGTGTAAACCAATTTTTAAAATTCGTCCGTTATTAACTGTACTCAATGATTCAATTCTGAAACACGAATCTATTGTACTGTACAAAGGTACATTCGCCGGTGTTGCGAACTTATGTCCGCAGAAGTGCCGGGCGGAGGGAGTTATCAAATAAAGACGCGGACAATTTTAATAACACTATATAAATGTTTATTTGAACACAAAGACTGGACTAGACTATTGACAAAGTAAGGAGATGTAACGCGTTCGGTCTAAACTTTAACACTGAAGCTTCAGTTCAGCTTACGCTCTTTTTAAAGAAAATGATTTTATTGTTTCATAGAATTTAGATGTTTTCAGATGTGCTGTCCGAATAGTGGGGAAAGTCTACACTGAGTCAGAAAGTCGCGACAAATAATAACTTGAATTCGAGTTTACAAAAGGGCTGCACATCTGTTAAACATCAACCGAATATTACGTATCTTTTTGAAAACAACCAATGTCTCTAGATATCGGTTTACAGTGAAGCAATCATATGACAGAATAGCTTAGGCAATAAACTCTTAAAATTATTACACACTTAAATAAAATTAGAACTGAGACTTTTTACATTTCCAAAAAGTCTACATTAGGAAATCAAACTCAATCTTAAACATACCGCCCGCTTCGATCAAATGTGATCGACTAAAGTTTAACAATAAAATAAGATGGAGCATAATATAGTATCCTTAGGTTTATTCTAGATTAAGTTTACATAATTGCGCTATGGGACGCACAAACGTAGATGTCGCAGTTTTAAGCTTAACTACTCTAACCAGTCCATCTTTACCGGGGCGCAACTCTAAAACTCGGCCTAAAAGCCATTTTGTTGGTGGAGCATTTTGACATCGAATAAAAACTAAATCGTTCACTCTCAGACTCTTGTGCTCCCTCTGCCATTTTAGTCTTTGCTGGAGCGTATTTAAATAGTCATTTGACCACAGTTTCCAGAAGCGTTCGTGCATACTTTGAACAGTTTGCCAACGTGACAAACGATTGATATTCACATCAGAAAGTGAAGGATGTGGTACAGCCTTCATTTCCGCGCCAATGAGGAAATGTCCGGGAGTCAAAACATCGAATGAGTCGATGTCGTCATGAAGGGGCGTCAAAGGGCGTGAATTAAGACAACATTCAACTTTTGCCAAAAGTGTGTTGAATTCTTCGAAGGTCGGCGTGAATTGTCCCATCACTCGTTTCAAATGATGCTTAGCACTTTTCACGCCAGCCTCCCAAAGCCCACCAAAATGTGGTGCATTAGGTGGAATGAAATGCCAATTGACCCCTTCCGTTGCAAAATAATTTTGGACATTAATATCTTCTCTCAAATGGCTCAAGTTTGTAGCTATTTCTCTTTCAGCACCTTTGAAGTTAGTGCCATTATCTGAAAATACAGTTTGCGGCAATCCGCGCCGTGAAACAAAGCGGTCAAATGCTGCTAAAAAAGCCTGAGACGTGTAGTCGCTTACAAGTTCAATATGAACAGCCTTAGTTGCAAGACATATAAATACCGCGACATAGGATTTTCGAGTTTTAGCGCCTCGCCCAGGGAACAGACGTACATCATATGGACCGCAATAATCAACTCCCGCTTGACTAAAAGGCCTACTTGGCTGTATACGCACTGCAGGAAGATTGCCCATTCGTTGATTTAAAGGTTCTGCGCGATGACGAGTACAAACAACACACTTATGAACAATAGTTTTTGCTAAATTTCTCGCATTCAGAATCCAATATTGTTGTCGCAAAACTCGTAGAATTAATTGTACACCGCCATGCAAACAAGAGATATGTATATGGTGAATAATAATATAAGCAACATGACCCTTAGGCAAAATAATAGGATGTTTATTATCCTCTTGCAAAAGTGACTCTTGCAATCTACCCCCAACTCGCAAAAGTCCGGTGTCATCAAGAAATGGCGTTAATTTAGAAAGATTTGATTTTACCATCGAAGGATCTTGTTTCAAATTTGTGATTTCTTTGCCAAAATGTGAATTTTGCACAACCTCAAAACATTTATGTTTAGCAAGCTCAATCTCATCATTTGAAAGACATGAATCTAAATTTCTTTCTTTGGGAATCTTAGTTTTGCAATTTTTAACGAACCTCAAAACAAATGCTAAGGAGCGAAGCAGTTTAGGCCAGGAGGAAAAGCGAAGAAATAAATCATCTGTATTTGTAGACTGTACTACATTGTTAGAGGACGCACGTATTTCCTCGTTCAAAGACGGCACCTCTCTTTCCTTAGGCCAGTGATCATTTTTTAGAGAAAGCCACGGGGGTCCGTTCCACCATAAAACATGTGACTTAAGTTCTAAAACACTGCAGCCTCTAGAGCAGCAATCCGCTGGATTGTCGATGCCTTTAACATGGTGCCAATGAGCATTCGGCAATTCCGTTTGCAATTCTGAAACTCTATTGGCTACAAATACTTTCCATTTAGACGGAGGAGATTTTAACCAATCCAATACAACAGTGGAATCGGTCCAGCAATGTACGACAGGAATGTCATTCAACCCTAATGATTTTATGACATATTTTATTGCTCACGAGAGTAAAATGGCTCCGCATAGTTCCAATCTCGGTATGCTCTGGACCTTAAGAGGGGCCACTTTCATCTTAGCAAACAGAAGCGAAGTACTTATTTCATCCTTAGAATTCACCACTCTCAAATAAATGACAGCACCGTAAGCTAGACTAGATGCGTCTGAGAAGCCATGAAGTTCCACCTGCTGTGCGTCCTCCACTAAATGTACCCATCGCGGAATAGAAAAATCCTTTATTTCAGCTATTTGATCTTGAAATTTTAAACATTCATTTTGCAAGTCTTTTGGAAATTTGTCAATTTTGTCATCCCATTCTACTTTTGCTAACCATAACTTCTGCATAATAATTTTTCCTACAATGATAACCGGAGCAAGAAATCCTATCGGATCAAAAACTTTAGCAATCAGGGATAAAAATGAACGCTTAGAAAATTGTTTCAGTTTTTCAAGATTTACTTGAAATATAAATTTATCAAGCCCTGGTCGCCATTCATCTTCTTGTAAACGTTTGTCTACTGCATGTCCATGATCATCCTCCGGAATGTCATTTAAAAGTGCTGAATTGTTACTTGCCCATTTACGAAGTGTAAACCCGCCCGCTTTGAGCAATCCAATTAATTCATCACGGCATTGTTTTAGCTCTGATATGTCATGGCCACCAAACATAGCATCATCTACATAGAAATCATTTTCTAATACTTTAACTGCTGAAGGAAAATTATGTTTTTCATCAAGTGCCAATTGTTTCAAGACACGATTGGCTAAAAATGGAGCGCACGCAGTGCCGTACGTAACAGTAGACAATTTGAATATATCTAACGTGGAATTTGGATCTTTTCTCCAAAAAATACACTGCAAATTTGCATCTCTGGGGTCGATCAAAATTTGTCTGAACATCTTTGTGACGTCAGCTGTGTAGACATAGCGATATTTTCTCCAACGAATTAATAAAGTTATTAAATCAGAAAGTAATTTTGGGCCTGAATACAAACAATCATTTAAAGATAACCCATTCGAAGAGCGCATAGACGCGTTAAAGACTACTCGGAGCTTGGTAGTTTGACTTCATTCTCGAACAACTGGTATGTGCGAGAGAAAACATAACTCATTAATTGAGACTGAATTTTCGATTTTTTCCATATGATTCAGTTGTTCGTATTCAGTCAAAAAATTTTGATATTCGTCGTACAGTTTGTCATTTTTTAGCAAACGAGTTTCATTGGAGATAAATATCTTTTTTGCCACACTAGCTGTGTCGCCGATTGTCTCTGAAAGATCCTTTGAGAAGGGCAGTCTTACTTGATATCTGCCATTATATGTTCGACGAAAATTACGTTGAAAATGAAGTTCACAAGCCGTTTCTTCGGCAGTAAGAACACTTTTTTGAGGAATTTCTTCTAATTCCCAAAATTTCCCTAACGTCTTTTGCAATTGATCGTTAAAAGCAATATGATTTACTTGAAAAGATAACTGATGAATGCGTTTGACGTTTGAGATTGGCCCTGAAAGAACCCAACCAAAGATAGTCTGCTGCGCGATAGGTTGATCAACAGAACCCTTTTTAATACCATCAAGCAAAATGTGACCAAAAATATCAGCGCCGATCAGCAAGTCAATAGGAATATTCTCCATGTCAAAGGAATCTGCTAATTTCAAACCTTTCAAATGATTCCCTTGAACCTCAAATTCTTGTAATTGAGGTGCATAATTAGTAATTTTATCCATTACTAGTGCTGAGAATAAAATGCAACAGTCATTACAATCATTATCGACTGGTGTCATTTGTAAATCAACTACATGTTTCACTTGTTTCGTCGTAAGTTGCCCGACACCAGTGAGAGAAACTGAAACAGAATGTTTCACGGCTTTCAAATAATTTACAGTACGCGCCGTGATACAAGTGACTTGAGACCCTTGGTCCAATAAAGCCCTAACGATTATTGACTTTTCCTTTTCAGAGTATAACTTTACAAGAGCCGACGGAAGCATTGTGAATTTTTGTGTAGTATTAGATACATGATTTGACGTCGCGGTTACCTCCTGCGAGGCGCAACCTTGACCGTTACTCGCGCAGACATTTTGTGCAGTGTGGGCATTGTCACCACTAGCGCTTTTGTCATTACTCTGAAATGAAGATGACTTATTTTGTTTGATGTGAACCAAAGTATTATGTTTGCCTTTACAGTGATTGCAAAAATGTTTTGAAAAACAATTACTTGTAATGTGACCTTTTTTGAAACAAAGAAAGCATAAGTGGTTCTCATAAACGAAAATTCGCCTTTCTTTTACTGGTTGTTGCTTAAATTTTTCACACATAGTAAGACCGTGTTTATCTCCGCAAAATAGACATTCTGTTGAATAACCGCCATTTGACACTTGATGTGAAGACATCTTTTGTTTTTCCGAGTTTTCACGTTTTTGAAAACTTGTTTCGACCGCTTCAGACGCATTAATTCGCGCAGATAAAAACGTATCTAATTGGTCAAATGTTGGCAATTCATCGTCGGAGCTCAATTCAAGTTCCCATGCACTCATTGTCACTCGATCCAACTTCGATGTAATAATGTAATTAAACAGATCTTCCCAACTTTCAATAGGGCGTCCTAAATTTTTGAGCGCAGTGCGTATATCATTTCCTTTATCACGCAAAAGTTTTAATTCTTTAGTATTTATTTTACTTAAAGTGGGTAATTTAAGTAATGAATTTAAGTACGAATGAACCATTTTTCTTTTATTATTATACCTTTTGCACAGCAATTCCCAGGCAGGTTTGTAGTTAGCTTCAGTTACAGCGTGATTTTTTAGAAGAAGTTTAGCTTCGTCTGTTAGACTGTTTTTTAAATACGAAAGTCTTTGTACATCTGATAATTTTGTATTATTATGAACTAGTGCTGTAAATAAATCTCTAAAGCTTTCCCACTCTTGAGTATTACCAGAGAAAGAAGGTAAGGAAATATTTGGTAATTTAATCGAATTAGATTCTGTACTTGCAATGGAGACATTACTAATAGTCGGTGTTGGAGCATTAATGTTTGGCGATAACTGGTCAATAGCTTCGGAAAAGGCGTCGCTTGCTAATTCATAAGCTTCATTTGCTTGTGAAAAAAGATCTTCCGTGAAGTACTCATCAGTTGTTTGAGCTGCACTGTCCGCTAAGTTTAGTATCTCTGCATGTTGTAGTTGGAATTTTTCCCAGTAGCCCTTGAGATTTTTGAATCTACTTTGTGTAGTTGCCAGAGTTCGATTTTGAACTGCCAATTTTCTGTAGTTGTCGAACGCCCTTGTGATGAGTCCATGATGTGCCGCTTGCTGGGCATATAATGCTTTGATGGACATCGCAGTGTTAAACGTTACTCGTTTTCTTCACAAAAATATAGCCTTGTCCGTCGAGGAAACCACTCGTTTCCCAGTAATGTTGCACTTTATTTGAAGTAAATAGCAACAGTTTTAATTGTCAATGTCAAAGTGCACTATATTCACAGTTGCACTGAAGATCACCTCCGCACTCGCGATCGCATAAAAAGTGTCAGTTTCTCACGATTCGCGCATCCGGCTCGAAGGACCAAATTTATGTTGCGAACTTATGTCCGCAGAAGTGCCGGGCGGAGGGAGTTATCAAATAACGACACGGACAATTTTAATAACACTATATAAATGTTTATTTGAACACAAAGACTGGACTAGACTATTGACAAAGTAAGGAGATGTAACGCGTTCGGTCTAAACTTTAACACTGAAGCTTCAGTTCAGCCTACGCTCTTTTTAAAGAAAATGATTTTATTGTTTCATAGAATTTAGATGTTTTCAGATGTGCTGTCCGAATAGTGGGGAAAGTCTACTCTGAGTCAGAAAGTCGCGACAAATAATAACTCTAATTCGAGTTTACAAAAGGGCTGCACATCTGTTAAACATCAATCGAATATTACGTATCTTTTCGAAAACAACCAACGTCTCTAGATATCGGTTTACAGTGAAGCAATCATATGACAGAATAGCTTAGGCAATAAACACTTAAAATTATTATACATTTAAATAAAATTAGAACTGAGACTTTTTACATTTCCAAAAAGTCTACATTAGGAAATCAAACTCAATCTTAAACACCAACCAACAAAAAACATAAATCAACCCAAATTTGGTATACGTAGTTGTTTTCTACACTAAAAAATAGGTAAGCTATCAAAGTTTCATAGCTTTTCTTAGTGACTTCGATATAGCTTAAATTTCACAGGTTCCTCCCCTTAATATGAATTAATTTACGACGTCTAGGTTCAATCCAAAATTAGATTCGGATGTAATAAATTGAGACACACTTATTTAATTTTTAATTAAGATAATTAATCGATTTAATCAGAGCCTTAATTTCTTAAATTCGAACTCCTTAATTTAAAATTTTAGATTAGGTATAATCCAAGTCTTCTATCAGGACGTCTCAATTTGAAATATTTAGTCTAGGTTATATTAGTTTCAATCCATTATTAAATTAATTTATGGTATTTAGTGTAGACTAAAAGACTATGATTACTTCAAGCATGGTTTAAAATGGCTTCGATCCAGAACTGTATATCTTTAAAATACTAATTTTTTTTGCTTCGGAACGCCATGATAAAAACATTAAGACGTTTAAAGTATGATTTCATGATGATGAAAGATAAGTCAATTTTTTTCATTAGTAGATATAAAATTTATACAAATCTTAAAATATCATCAAATTAAAGTAGAATTTTTAGTCATAGGATTTAAACAGTCCTACACTCACAAAAAAAGTTCTTTGAGCGCAGAAAAAGTTACTTGAACTAAGTAAAAGTTACTTGGCTGCAGAAAGTTTTGGTTCTGGGCGAGCGATACTTTCTGCAGCCAAGTAAATTTTACTGCGCTCAAAGAAGCCTTTTCGTCAGTGTAAAGTCTAAGTACCCTGATAGCCACAGTTTACAGCAAGGATTTACATAAAGTTTACGTCAAGATGCAGCAGTCCCTTGACGTAAAGTTTACATAAATCGTGGTTTTCATAAGAATAAAAATGTTTGAAATTAGGTTTTTTATTTAAGATTTATTATTAAAAATAAAATTTTTATTAACAAATATACTAGTGAATGCATTTTTAATATGTATATTAAAAATACAAATTTGAATAAAGTTTTATTAGTATGAATTTCTATTTTGTAACGAAAATAAAAAATAATTATTTTTTTAGTAAATACTTTTCACGATTTATATAAATATTATTGCATAGGACTGCTGTATCTTGGTGTAAACATTACGTAAACCCATTGCAACCTGTTTACATCATGTTTACACAAAATTTATATAAATGTGGCTATCAGGGTACATTATGAGAAAAATATGATTTCATGTAACTTTCATTTTATAAACTAAATGTTTATAACATTTTAATTTAATATTTTTGATAATTTTGTATTTATTTATAACATGATTCTTGGGGTACAAAATTTGAAAGTTATTTAAAATTTACCCTCGTAGAGTTTATAACTGCTTGCAGTTATAACGTGTATAACTTTTTAGGGAAATTTAATTTCTATTTATAATTGCTATTTCACTATAAAAAAATTATTTCTATGGAGATGTTTAAAAAATTTTTTCCAGAAGGACCTCTATAATTTATAAACGTATATGTGCAAAATGTTTATGGGTCAAAGTCATGTTGTCTCAACAATTCAATTTGAAAAAGTGGATAATTCGAATTTAAAATTATTATAATTTTCAATTTTAATATATTATAAATATGATATATTTTCCTTATAAGAATCATGTTAACCATATTAAGACCAATAATACACTAATTTTTGGTGTAATATTGGCCGGCAAGGTACTGTTTTCACCTATATATACAAGTGTTAAACGTCAATAAACATTATATACAAACTATATTAAATTGTAATGTATCAGTTGTAATGTTTCCAAAATCGAGCAATTCAACGTTCATTTCTCCTCAATAATCATTTTTGGTCAAAATTTTTCTTCTAAGCCAAGCAGAAATTTCAAGGAATAATTAAGTTTTCATTCTCATTATCATAGATATCACAACTTCC
>JABFPD010000606.1:0-10757 GCA_022817545.1 Cremastobaeus sp. ZL-2020 | reverse complement strand
AAGATAGTTTCCAAAAAGCCTGGCTCGTTTGCTTTTTACTTTTGCAAAGTAATTTTGATTTCACATCTTTTTCTGGCAAAGTACAGTTTACATTCGTTTTTTGGTTGGAAGAGATACCGATTCACAATTCATTTCAAGCTTATAGTTACTTAAGAGGATGTCAAAGGCGTTACGAAAGTTAAGCGGGGTCGGTACTGCAGGTTGCGCCAAATGATCGGATAATATATACCGATAATGTGGCGCTGCTATACAAATCCGAAACTTCAGGAATATAAAATGGTTATTTAAAACCCCCAAAAAATGTTTATTAATAATTTTTAACATTTCAATAAGTACCTTAGCATCTCGTGTTATCAAATTAATATCGTTAATAAATAATGATATTAATTATTATTGCCGAGTACCTAAGAATCTTATATAATTTTTGAGTGGAATATTTAAATAATTTTCTTATTTTTACAAGTTCATTAGCATCTCAACGTACCAATTGAATATTGTTAATAAACAATTTTATCAATTATTATTGTCGAGTACCTAAGTATCTTCTATTGTTTTATAGTGAAATATTTACATTTATTTTTATATTCTTACAAGTTTCTTAGCATCTCGACGTACTAATTTAATATTGTTAATAAATAATTTAGCAATTATTATTGTCAAGTACTTAAACATATTTTAGTCTTCTTCACATATTATCGAGTCATTAATCATTTGAAAGATTTTTATGAATATTTTTTTTGTCGTAGGGTAAAAATGGTTACTTTTCCCACTCTCGTAAAGAAAAGTATTGTATTCAACTCATGAATACAGCAGAGACTTTTCCCATCAAGTGAAAAGGGCAGCACGAGCGAAGCGAGTGCTGGCCCTTCTCTCGAGGCCTTTCTCCCTAGTCAAATAAACTGCTATTATTTATTTTGAAAATAATTATTCATTAATTTTGGATATACTATAAGCATCTCGTAGAATTTTACATGTAGTGATTTTATTTATACTATTTTTGTCACTACTATACGAGTTCCTACATATCCATAATAATTAATAGATGAATATCTGTAATACAAAATGTTTGTTTATTAACCGCACTTATGCCACTTTTATCATGAGAAACGATAAAGTGGCAGATACAGAATCAGTAGCCAATGTAGTGACTTATGTTAATCACATATATGTAAATTCAAAAATATATGTAATATCGTTTATTAATTATTTATCTCCTTTGATATTCTTAATTAGTATAATGGATAATGAAATATAAAACGTGAGGGGATTTTTTTCTTCAAATACAAGGCATACACAATGTAATTCCGACTGATCTCGACCAGCTTATATCATCCAGTTTCATTTATCGTAGGGCTTTTTTACCAAAATGATTAAATTCCTCTATTACCCATTACATTATATTGTTGAAAAAAACAATTTTTGAAAGATATTTGGAGAGACAATATAAAGAGCAGACAAAGTTGTAATACTAAATAGAAAATTATATAATGTGCCTTAAAATATTTTTCTAATAGTTGGAAAACCAATTCTGGAAATTAACAGTAAATAAATAATATATTACAAAAAAAAGTTTTACCCCATCAAAAGGATAAATTCTAAGTCAATTTCACATTGATTAAACTCAAATTTAAAAACCGGTACTTTCAACAAAAGGATTTTCTACTAATAGGTAATAAATTCTGAAAAAAATCGCTGTTGATAACATTAAATTGCCATTCGAAACTTTTCTAATAAAAATTCCTAATGAAATATTTGCAAGA
This sequence comes from Cremastobaeus sp. ZL-2020, assembly GCA_022817545.1. Taxonomy (NCBI): domain Eukaryota; kingdom Metazoa; phylum Arthropoda; class Insecta; order Hymenoptera; family Scelionidae; genus Cremastobaeus; species Cremastobaeus sp. ZL-2020. Next base: position 8,997 of record JABFPD010000606.1, on the reverse strand, counting down.
AAATAGATGTTTTCAAAATGAAAAAAAATTTTCATAATGTGTTAAAATAACATTTGAACCATTTAAAAAAATTTTGCAATTCTATGCTAATTACCGTTTTTTCAATTTCAAAGTCGTATACTGGGTATGCCTTTTCAGTTGATTGTAAAATCAATCAACCATCAGAAATGGTGGCTAAATCATTTGGCGTTATAAACCTAGAAAAAAATTGGCCGTCTATTACTACGCGTATTGCAGTTGCTAGATGTGTATGGCAGTCCTTCATCGAGAAGGGTGACTACTGGACAACTTGGTTGTAAACAGATTTCTTATACCTTTCTTATTAGCTTTCATGGTCAAACCATAATAAATTCAAGAGTGCCAAAGCCAAGAGTTCTTTCATTTTGTCGTCAATATCATTCTGACTATAAATAGTGAAAATAGTCTAAAAATTTTTGTTTATCGCTGTAGTCGTAGAATGATATTGTAGAAATGGGCTTTAAAAAAGGTCCCGTACAACAAATTATTGTTTCTATCCAACGTGGGAATCGAAACAGCGATGAAGCACTCCAAAAAAAGATGCACAGAAATGTACTTGTTTTCTTTTATTTCTTTTTTTTGGCCTTATCATCACCTTAACAAGAGTAAAGGTGATGTCCACCATGTAGGCCGAACAGGAAAATAAGGTCATATTAGAGATGGTTGTAGCTAGGTGTCTGAAAGGCATGTGGTGAAAAACTCCGGAAGAAAGAGATTCACTTGTTGGGCATGTTTACCAGGGCAGACTGAAGCAGCTGTCGACAACTAATAATAACACTAACTATTGTAACTCCCCGGAGAACGTTATCCACTTGTTGAGACAGCTAGAGAAGACACTTTATCACCTTTGGTTTTTCAAAGTTGATTCGGAGAGCTGCTACAATTTCCTTGTTATCGTAACAAGCTTATTCGACTCTTGCCCTTGATCACAGATTTAGCACATTAGCATCACACTGAGTAGCTTCATTATCTGAGGACCAATGACTTCGGCCAGAGCTTGTGGAGGAATTGAAAATAAGAGTAAAATGTTAATTTTTATACATTATTAGGATAAAATAGATTTAATTCATTTTTCTTACGCGCGCAGTAGAAACACTTTCTTTTTTTACTGATTTCGGTTAGAAAATGAAAAATTTTTGTAACAATTAGGAAAAGTTTAAAAAAGTAAAATCAATGTGAAAAGAAACAAGCTAATATCATCAACGGTCGTTAATGAATCTCTAATTGAACCGGTGATTTTAAAAAGGGACCTAAGTCACATTTTTGAAACGTGAAATTTCTGGTTTTAAATTATAAATTGCTGTTACTTGAAAAATCCAAATAAAAAATCAAAAGCTCGAAATTGAATGCTAGAATACTTAGGACTTATGAAGTGATCAATATAACCTTTTATTTGCCTAAAAAAATAAGAATCTATATATGAAACTCAAAAAATATCCAAATGTTACCTAGGCCCCTTTTTAAAATCATCAATTCAATTGTAAAGACAATAGAACGTAAAGTTATAATTCTACCACGTTTAATTTTTGTAAATGATTTGTAAATTTTTCTTCCCGTAATTCTAAAATGCTTATTAACAATATAAACACCTAATTTAACCTATAAAATGAATAAAATTGCAAAATAGTACATTTTTCATAATTTTCTTGAATTAATGAATTAAATTTTTTTCCATAAGTTGATGAAATTACAATTTAAGTGAACTCAATCAATTCTAAAATCAATTTCGAAATATTATAAAAGTTGAAATAAGTAAATTAAATTAAATTATTCATTTTTAGTACCACTTTCGAATTTGTTTCATCGGATCAAACTAGTTTGATTTGAAGAACATCGTACTCAACTTGACTAAGAAGTAAGGCCTTCTACTCGTGTGATTGGCACACTCATTCTGCTCTTGCGTTAATTTACACTAGTGGTAGAAGCCCTATTTCTCTGTCTAGTTAAGTAATATATTATTGTGGACGAATATAATAATAATAAAATGATAAAAATATACAATTTTATACTAATGATTTTACTATTTTACCCTTATTTCATGACTTTTCGAAGCTTCATTATGTTACAAACGAGCAACAGAACGTTCGTGTAAGCACGAACACTTATTTTGTGCACTTAATTTGTGCAGTGTCGAGATTGATCATGGCAATCTCAGTGCTTTTTGAAAGTCTCCAGGTGCTGATGCAAGTGCTTCTAAGATGCGAATGGATATTCTCCAATTTCGTGACAGTAGTGAATGGCATATCACAACTCTGTCAAGGCTTTGTGCAAATTGTCCATTATCGGGATGTCCAAAAACATTCCAATTCAGCCTTACAAATTGTTGAAAACTTCTTGATTTCCTTTTTCTTTCACCAGTTGTCACCTATGTAATTACAATTTTTTATTAATATTTTCATTTAATCAAAAAACCGTTTGTTTAATTTCTTAAAAATATCAAAAAAAAGAAACCAAATATAGTGGAATTTAATGCATAATGAGTATATCTTTGTTTAGTATAAAATCTTTAATTGGATCTAAAACAATGAAAGTAAAGAACATTACATTTACTCAATTTCACTTCGATAAATAATTACTTAAAAAAGAAAAGCAGTTCGTTTAAGTAACTTTAAGACACACCTTGCCGTTTTGTAGCTTGTCAGATTATTTTCAAATCTTGTATATTATTTTATTCATTCAAAAACTACTTATAAAAGCTGTCCGGCAATTTTCAATGGGATTCTGTAACAAAATAAGTACTGAACTGGTGTCCATTTGATGATCTGTTTCGAATAAACACTAGTGGTGTATGTATTTTCAATTGATTTATTTCATATTATTGTCACTTAATTTATATTTTAGAGCAATACTTTCAAGAAAAAAAAGTAACAAACAATTAATTAAAAACATTGTTTTATCAGAGACCAATTTTGAATAAACACCACTTTTGATTACAATTTGTCAACAATCTATCAATGTATGAATTACAACGTACTCATAGTTGACATTTTTTATTTCTTCCTTAATTATTGTTTATAAGTGCAATTATTCTACAATCTTTAAACAACAATTGCTATATAACTTATCAAAAAATCTACGAATTTTAAAGGCAGTCTGGCATATGTGCAATCGTGCTCCAAAATAATTATTGAACCAGTATCTATGCAATGACCTCTTTCGAAAAGGTACTAATTGAATACTTATTTTGGAGCATCATTTCACTTGTACTTGACAAATTGATATAAAACTTTCTAAATTAGTATGTTTAAACATTAATTAAAAATCTGCCTTGAAGAAATTTTGCAAATATGCACCAATAAAATTTTCACTCTGGAGGCTTCTAGTGCTATTTTTACATGCTATATTTTAATGTTATGATTCTGTACATACAATCCATATGGATATGGACCATTGCTAAAATTTTGTTAACAATAACGGTTTATGTAATAAAATGTAGCAATTGTTTGAAAGATTGTAAAATAATTGCACTTATACACAGTAATTTAGGAATAAATATAAAAAAATTTTTTTTTAAGTAATAATACTCCGTAATCTAAAATAAGTGACAATAACCTAAAATGAATCAATCTGAAATATGTGCACTACTAGTGTCTACTCGAAACAGATCGTCTAATCGACACAGGCTCAGTACGTACTTTGAAGCATAATTCTATTATATTTGTAATTTCCATATTGCCTTTAAAGTAGTTTATGCATAAATATCACAATCTACAACATTAAAAAACAATCTGACACTTGCAACTGATATTATGTTCCAAAATAAGACGTAAGCCTGTGTCACTTCGAAACCGAACTGATATACAAGTTTTTTATATCAGTTTTTATTTTTAAATTATTGTTCATAAGTGAAGTTATGCTTGTTTAACAATTTTTGAAGGAAACGTAATTTCATCAGTCTTGCTTTTCAAAATTTATTAAAAGCATGACAAATATGGATTTTAAAAGACCTTTATTTCGAATGGACACCGGTTTATTACTTAGATTGATTTCAAATTTCGTAAACCCCACGATAAGTATGTTGAATGAATTTGTCACAACTGTGGGCAATGCGTTTCAGCAATGAAATTACATTACCACTCAACAAATGAATTGATATTATAATTCAATTAAATTGATTATTTCACCTAAGAAATCAGAGCAGCGCAATATTTGAGCTAAAAGTAAAAAAAAATCATTTTCTGCTGTTCGTCGCAAAAAGTCTTGATGATGTTTTTCGCCTTCTTAGTCATTCCATCCAAAAATATATTGACCACAGACTAGATCCCTTGTTGAATAGTGAAGACCCTCTAGGCGTGTAAAATCAGGGTATCTATAAAGATGGCGCATTTTCTGCACTTGTTGATGGAAAAGTAAGCGTGCAGGTGGCACAATCAAACCGGAAAGCTCCCAAGTGAAAAAGCTCGTTCTCCTCTAGCTGCTTCGCTGACAAGTTCATGATTCTCTTGTGGGAGCATCGAGGCCAGACAGATATTGCACGTAGTAGTGATGTTAAATTTGAGATTATTTACGCACCAGAGCGTGCAGTTCTTCGCAGTGAAAGCGCAGATCAGGTATCTCACGTTCTACTAGGTTCTTCCTGTTGGAAAATATTAGATTTAATTTTTTTGTAAATAAGTGTTATAATAACAGTGCATTAACTGATTATCTGTACACATTTATACGCACACATAAAAACAGCGAGCCTAAAGAAGATAGAAATACAACAAAACACAATCAACGTATAAAGCTGTCTTTTAGTCACGTGACGCCAATACTAGTTTAAAATCTCACCTATAGGCGATTCGAGGCATTGTACAGATAATCAGTTAATGAGTATTGATATATTATATGTATGACAAAAAAGAGAAATATTGAAGCCCAATTTTTATTTTATTTCAAATATACTGCAAAAATTTATTTTAATTGAAAAAAATTTGGAAGATAACAGGTTTAATGATAAAAAAACCAACTGTGGGCAATGCGTTTCAGCAAAGAAATTACATTACCACTCAACAAATGAATTGATATTATAATTCAATTAAATTGATTATTTTACCTAAGAAATCAGAGCAGCACAATATTTGAGCTAAACGTAAAAAATCATTTTCCGCTGTTCGTCGCAAAAAGCCTTGATGATGTTTCTAGCTTTCTTGGTCATTCCATCCAAAAATATATTGACCAAAGACTAGATCCCTTGTTGAATAGTGAAGACCCTCTAGGTGTGTAAAATCAGAGTATCCATAAAGATGGCGCATTTTCTGCACTTGTTGATGGAAAAGTAAGCCTGCAGGTGGCCCAAACAAACCGGAAACCTCCCAAGTGAAAAAGCTCGTTCTCCTGTAGCTGCTTCGCTGACAAGTTCATGATTCTCTTGTGGGAGCATCGACGCCAGACAGATATTGCACGTAGTAGTGATGTTAAATTTGGGATTATTTACGCACCAAAGCGTGCAGTTTTTCGCAGTGAAGGCGCAGATCAGGTATATCACGTTCTACTAGGTTCTTCCTGTTGGAAAATATTAGATTTAATTTTTTTGTTAATAACTGTTATAATAACAGTGCATTAATGAGTATTGATATATGTATGACAAAAAAGACAAACATTGAAGCCCAATTTTTATTTTATTTCAAATATACTGCACAAATTTATTTTAATTGAAAAAATTTTGGAAGATAACAGGTTTAATGATAAAAAAACAAAAATTTACTGGATACAAATTTAAATTCTAAAATTACAGAAATATTTCAATTAGGTTTTTACGGAGAATGTAATGGATAATGTTTTTATGCCAACAATTTATATCATCAAGAGAAAGAATTTTTAATTGATACACTATTTTAAGCAAAAAAATGAAAAAAATTGTACTTATTTTGTTGATACTGTCACCATTGCTGATTAAAAAACTGAATTTAGAACTATAATTAAAAGTGAGTTTAATATTTTCAATAAAATCGAACACATTTGATGATACAAATTATTCTTAATATTCCTCTGATCTTTTCTTATACAATGTAAATAATCAATGAAAAAATGAGATCTACTTGATTATATTGAAAACTTGATACTTTTCGAATAATAATAACACAAATATTAACAATATTATTAAAGTAAATATTAGGTAAAATTAACAAGTACTTTATTACCAATTCCATAATATTATTCCAACATTGTGATCTTCTGTACAAGTAACTCGCCGCTCTGTGAATCCTCAAATGTACCTGAAAAGTATTAATCATCACATCTTTTATACCAAAAAGACATGATATGGCTTCACTATTAGTTTATTAGTGCATAATTGTTATTTTAATCCTTGTTACTGTGATGGGGTGGATGGCCACAACAGATATAGATGAAACAGCTTTCCACTTATCTTCAAGGAATAATTGGATATAGTTTCTGGATTTCATAAATAAGTTATTATTTAACGATGAACTCCGTCTTTGCAAAGCCCCAATCTTGAATCAGATCTAAGGTCCAGAACATATTCGATGAGTATATCTGGTGCATCGACTGAGTAAAAGTTCGACTCCCAACGTGATTAATGACCTGTAAAAAATTACAGTAACATTCCATTAGACAGTCTATTATGCACTAAGGGAGTAAAGAAAATTTTACCTTCCGAAAGCAATATGCTATTTTAAGACGCCGATGTGTTTTAAATACACTGAGAAAAATAGACTGTTAGGATGACAATCTGAACTGTCATGGCAATAGATTTGGACTTTAAAAAACTACAATCTCAGACTGTACAGTTTTCATTCAAAGTTTAAATACTTAAAATTAATGTTGTATATGCCTAAACCGTAAGCGTTGTAACCAGCTCGGACTGGCAAAATGTTTTGTTATGGTTTTCAACGTTCGAGTAATTTTTAATATAACCGCAACAGTTTCATGTTTAAGGGTCCAGACAGTGCAGTCTACATTGTATCTGTAAGGTTAAATTTTTCTCAGCGTACCTTTACAGCTTCCGAAGATAAACAACGAAATATACTCAAAAAAACAAACTACCGGTCACATATTATACCTATGGGAGAATACGTGGTATACTAATTTTCAACGCAGTAAAACTGTTTTTGCATACTCTGGTGACCGAGGATATATTATATGTCGCCCTGAGAGTAAAAACTAAACATCTCCCATAAGAAAAAAAGATCTTATATTACGATCATATATATATAAAAGTATTAGTTTTTTAAAAAATTTTACTTCTCTTTAGGTACACACACATACATTCCTTTGGCTAAGCTGACTTTATGTTGATGCTTATTTCAAAGTTTTAACAACATTTTAGTATTTTACCAACAAGATAGCTTAGGTGAGAAGAAAGGTTCTCATAGAAGACCAGCAATTTTTATTATTAATTGAATTATTGCATAATCTGCGAAATGAAGAGACGGGAAAAGCAACTAACAATACACTGAGAAAGCTGAATGGTTAAACTTGCAGCTCAAGTGGTAAAAGGTGAAATTTCATTGGTTAATTCAACCAATAACCAGCTCAAATTGTAATAGGTGCAATTTTTTGGAACAATTTAAACCATAAAATAGCACTTATTGCCACTTGAGTTGCAAGTTTAACCATTTAGTTTTCACAGTGTATCTCAGGTCCCTACTAAATATAAAGCATACATATTTCTTTGCTTTTTTTTCTTTGTTCATGATATTGAGATTGATCTTTGGTGCAATTTATTCTAATTTAATTAATAACAAATATTTAGTGCAATACTCACGCATACTCCAATAGCGACGGCTTGTTGTTTTTGTAAGTGCGTCTAAGCTTAATGCCAACTTCTTCAATTAGCATGAGGGACAACTTCTCCATTTCGTATTCACAGCCGGAACCTCCTAAATTTTTGGAAATAGAAAAAAACAATTGAACAAAACGATTTGATGTAAACTGATAAAAGTCGTATAAAATTATATGTTGAATACAAACCTTAGAATTATAAGATGTTGAGTCTGAATTGAAGTTGATTGATCACTTTATAAAAATGAGCCCCTACCACGCCCATTTTCGTGAGACGCAACCAAATATTTCAATCGTCTCTCCTAAACTTTCCAATTTAGTTTGTTATGAGTTTCTTGGCATCACAACTTGTGTAAAATAACAGCTTTTGTGTTCCCAAGTATCTCATGTGTGCTATAATAAAAATTTTCTATGCGATTTTGTTTAAGAGTTTTTCGAAATTTTTCGGTTATTAATTTCCAGCCTCTTATATCTCCTTCTTTAATCTTTTTAATTTATTTTGCTTATAAGTTTCTTGGCATCACTATTTATGCGATAAATATATCTTTTGTGTTCCCAAGTATCTATACACGTTAGACAAATTATATATACATTAGTGTTTTAAAGTTTTTCGAAGTTCGTTAATTTTGAATATCTCATGCCTTGTCCTCGAATCTCTTAAATTTATTTTATTTGCAAGTTTCTTGGTGTCACAAATCGCGGATTGAATAAATCCTATGTGTTCCCAAGATATTTTTTTCTACGCTATTTTTGTATGCGATATCATTATTGAGTTCCTCGGGGTTCTTAGACTTTTACTTCTGAGCTTCTCAAGTTGCGTTACTTTGATTGACAATCTCATAATATTTATCTTCATTACGGAAATGGTATTAATGTTTCACTTTCAATAATTCTTAATAAATGTTTACGCATCAATGCTGTATTTGAAAATACTATTTTACATGGATCTAAATTTAAAGCTAAACTCACGGCGAACGCTGATGCAAAAACTCCGCAATTGATTACATCTTGTTGCTGGCTTACTCTTTCATGCGACATGCTTTTAAGTAATAATTCTGAGTTTCTCAAATCGCATTACCTTAATTGCTTACCTTATATTATTCATAAGATCGTTATTGCGACGTAGAAAATGGTATCAATGCGTTGCTTTCGATTATTCTTAACATATGTTTACGCATTAATAGAGGATTTGAAAATACCATTTTACATGGATCGAGATTTAAAGCTAAAGTTACCGCAAATGCACACGCAAAA